>CAUYRB010002795.1:0-32251 GCA_963574695.1 Propithecus perrieri | reverse complement strand
TTTTTTTTTTATGTCACCCTATCGGGATATTAAAAGAGCCAAGGCGAGATCAAAGTATGTGTGGTGAGACTCTGGATAACTTTTATATGTTCTACAATGAATATGTATATTAGTTATAACAAAGAGATCCCCAAGTGCATTAGCTTACATAAGTTTTATTTTCTCCTCAGGTCTAGTCCAGGGCAGAAAGGTGGGCTCGGCTTCTTGAGGTCCTCCAGGTTCCCAACTGGCCTGGCACGTCTACCTTTCTCAACAGGTGGCTGTCTTTCTTTGGTCTAAGGCTCTTGTCCAGTTGTCCTCAACCTCGTGGTTGAAAATAGCTCACCAGCACCACCTCCAGGAGAGGGGATGGAGGATAGGGAAGATCTCAGCAGCTTCATTTTCAAGGAATTACTTATATCCCACTGCCCAAAACCTAGTTATACAGTTAACATGTAGCTGCAAGGTTGAGGTCCATTTGTGTATGTGAATGTCAAGACCATTTTATTAAAAATGCTATAATTTCTACATTAAATTGCTTCTGCATAAAAGACAAAAATTCTTATATTTGTGTCTATTTCGGTATTCTCTATTCCATTCTATTTAGCTATGTATCTCTCCCTCTGCCAATATCACACTGTCTTGATTATTGTAGTTTTATAGTAAGACTTAAAATTGGTTAGTGAGATTCTTCCAAAGCCAATATTCTTTCAGCTATTCTAGTTTCTTTGCCTTTCATATGAATCTCAAAATCAGTTTGTCACATATCTACAAAAAATTCTGCTAGGATTTTGATTAAAATTGCATCAAAATCATAGATCAAGCTGGAAAGAATTTGCCTTTTTCTTGTTGAGGCTGTCAATCCATGAACATAGTATGTCTGTCCATATACTGGGGACTGCTTTGATTTCTTTCATCAGCATTTTAAAGCTTTCAGCACATAGATTCCATGTATATTTTGTTAGAATTATACCTACACATTTTCTTTTTGGGAGAGCACTTATACACAGTAATTTTGTTTTTTTGTTTTTAATTGTTTATTACTAGTCTTTAGAAATACAATTGATTTTTGTGTGTTAACCTTGTATCCTAGAACATGACTAAACTTAGTGTTATGTTTTCCCTCAAAATTCATATATTGAAGCCCTAACCCCCAGGGCTTTGGAGATAGGGGCTTCAAGGAGATAATTAAGGTTAAATAAGGTCATAATGGTGGGGTCCAATCCAATAGGATTTGTGTCCCTATAAGAAGGGGAGAAGACTCCAGGAATGTATATGTACAGAGAAAAGGTCATGTGAGGAGATAGTGAGAAGGCAGCAATCTGCAAGCAATGGAGAGAGGTCTCACTAGAGAGCAATCTTACTTGCACCTTGATCTTGGACTTCTAGTCTGTAGAACTGTGAGAAAACAAATTTCTGTTATTTAAGCCACACAGTCTTTGACATTATGTTATGGTAGCCTTTGTGGACTAATACTAACTTATTATTTATAGGAGTTTTTGGTAGATTTATTAGGATTTTCTATGTAGAAAATGGCATCAACTGCAAATAGGGTATTATGTCTTCCTTCCAATCTATATGACTTGTATTTATTTTTCATGGCTTATTGCAGAACCTAGAACTTCCAGTAATATGGTGAATCCTGTGGTGTGAGTGGATGTCCTTGACTTGCCTTGTTCTTGATCTTAGGGACAAAGCATTCAGTTTTTCTCCATTAAGTATGATATTAACTGTAGGTTTTTTGTTGATGTTCTTTTTCAGGTTGAAGTGATTCCCTTCTATTCCTAACTTGCTGAGAATTTTTATTATGAGTTGGTGTTGGAGTTTGTCAAATACTTTTTCCGTGTCAATTTATATGATCATATGATATTTCTTCTTAGCTTATTGATACAGGGACTATTTTTGAATAATTTTTTGAATGATGAACCAGTCTTGCATACCTAGAATAAATCCCACTTTGTTGTGGTATATAATTTCTTTTGTATATTGCTGGATTCAGTTTGCTAATATTTTGTCAAATATTTCTGTATCCAAATGCATGACAGATTGGTCTGTAGATTCAATTTTTGGTACTGTCTTTGTCTGGTTTTGATATCAGGGTAAAACTGGACTCATAAAATTAGGTGGGATATATTTCCTTCTCTTCTATTTTCTGGAAGAGATTGTGCATATTTAGCCTTTTTTTTAATATGTGTGGTAGAATTTTTCATTAAAACCATCTTGGCATGGAGATTTCTTTTGTGGAAGATTTTTAACTATAATTCAATTTCTTTTATAGTTACAGGACTATTGAGGTTATCTGTTTCATTTTGGGTGAGTTTTGGTAGTCTATTTTCAAGGAATTGGTCTGTTTCATCTAAGTTGTTTAACTTATGCATGTGGAGCTGTTCATAGTATTTCTTTATTATCCTTTCAATGGCTGTGGTGTCTATGGTTGGCTGTTTTTAAAACACATTTCACAAAGAAGCATGTTACATTGGTTTTTATGACTTCTCAACTTGGTAATAATATCCTTTTATGGTCTTTTGATTTTGTGTATCTTCAGGGATTAAAAATGGATTTGCAACAGGTATGGCATCTTTAACCTTGTCTTAGTCTATTCCTGCTGCTGTAATAAAATACCTTAGACTGAGCAGTTTATAGATAATGGAAGTTTATTTCTCACAGTTCTAGAAGCTGAGAAATCCACATCAAAGTGCCAGCAGATTTGGTGTCTGGGAAGTCTTGCTCTCTGCTTCATAGATGGTGCTTTCATGCTGAGTCTTCACATGAAAGAGAAGCAAAAGGACAAAAGGCATGAACTCATTCCCTCAAGAGCTTTTATAAGGGCACTAATCCCATCCATGAGAGTGCAGCCCTCATGGCCTAATCACCTCCTACAGGCTCCACCTCTTAATACTATTACATTAGGGATTAACTTTCAGCATGACTTTTGGAGGGACACCAACGTTCAAACCATAGCAAGCCTCCATACCAAGTATAGGATGATGGTTGATTTTTCTGGTATGTGGGCTATTTGCTGCTGTCAGGCCTCCGTTCTCCAGCCTGAAAGAGCTCCCACCAGCGAGCCCCTGGAAAAGATTGATAGCAGCTCAACCTCTGCTTTTCTGTTCTTTCTCTACCTTCTTTCCTTGAACCTCCCCCTCCTACCAGAGGAAAGAGATGAAAGTATATTATTTCTCTCTTAGAAAACCTCCAGCCATGCCTCAATATTGTTTTCAAGTCCTCATTGAGTATTTTGGAGGGAAGCTTGGAAGAAATTAATAACTTTGCTGTCTGCTATTAGTTCTTCTAAGGAGTTGATTGTAAGAAGAATTAAGCCCTTGGTAGTTCCCTGCAGTGAGGAAGAGCCTCAGGGATTGCTTTCCTGTTTTAGATCGAGAAGCTGCGTCCATACTGCTCAGCCATAAAAAAGAATAAAACCATGTCTTGTGCAGCAACGTGGATGGAACTGGAGGCCGTTATCTTAAGTGAAATAATAATAGCTCAGAAAGTAAATATCAAGTGTTCTCACTTGTAAGTGGGAGGTAAATAATGAGTATAAAAAGTGGAATAATCGATACTGGAGACTCGGAAGGGCAGGAGGGGGTGTGGGATGAGAAATCACCTTATGCGTGCCACATACACTAATTGGATGAGGGTGACACAAAAGCCTACACTTCACCACTGTGCAGTATATCCTTGTCTCAAATCTGCACATGTACCCCCTAAACCTGTGTAAATTAAAAGAAGAAGCCGTGTCCCTTTGAAGTAGGTATTATATTGAATGCCTACACTGTAACTGGCTGTCGAAAATATTGTCTTTATTACTAATAACATCAGTGCAGGGATTATTGTTCTCATTTCACAGACAAGAGCAATGAGGGTAAGTGACATTCCGTTCAAGATGTTTTTCATGCTTCTGGCTGGCTATCTGACCCTGACACAACTACTTAATTAGAAATTAAGTCTCAGTTTTTTCATCTGTAAAATGTGGATAATACTATAACTTAACCCATAGAGTTGGTTGAAGACCAAGGATGACAATGGGGAACTTTTGGACAAAGTAGTAAGCCTGATTAGGGAAATGCTTTTAAGAGGAATGGGAGCTCTCTGCACCCCTCAAATCACAGGTTTAGAACCAAGAGACTTGGGTGCTAATCCCAGATCTGCAAGGTCACTAAACAGATAGAGGCCTTAATTTCCTATTTTGTAAAATGAAGATGATATTATTGTCCTATACAAACACACACACACACACACACACACACACACATACACATGTGCATTCACTACTTTATACAAGTGTTTCTCAAAGTAGGGTTTCCAGGATCACCTGCATCACATCCCTGAGCTGCTTGTTAACATGCAAATTCCAGGGCCTTAGCCTGGCCTTTATGGAATTAGATTTTTCTGGAACCAGGAATCTACATTTTAACAAGTGCCCCAGGTGACTCCTAGTTTGAATGCTGTATTTTGACCCAATCATTCATGTTTATGTTACTCCACTCACTGAGATGATGAAACCCCAACTAATTCTAGTTCTATTAGAGCAGTGAAGAATTGTCCACATACAAGCCACCTTTTTAAAAAAAATAGTAAAATATAAATACCTTTATTGAGTTCCAGGGGAAAATTTTGTTTTTGGTAATATAGCTTTTGAACAGAGGAATGTTGTTGTAGAGTGAGTGGGAAATGTCTCAAATGCTTCACTGTGCCTTATATCTACAGCCTTTGCAATGTGACCTCGCTGTGTCTGGCATCAGAAGGTAAAGTCCACTTCTTTTTGCCTTGAATTTGGGCTGCACTGTGACTTCTTTTGGCCAATCAGCTGCAGGGAAAGCTGAGGCCTGAGGAGGTCCTGCAATGCTCCTGCTGTCTCGGGCCCCTGACACTGTGCTGAAAACAGGCCCAGGCTAGCCTGATGGGGGGTGAGAAACTTCACAAGGAAGAACCCCCAGCTGGCGCAGCCCTGGCGCCCTGAAAGTTTATAGCCACAGAGGAGCCAACCCCCAAGCAAACGAGGAGGCACAGGCAGGATTGGCAGAGCTGCCTACTGGACCCACTGAGTCCAAGAGAACTTCTGGGCCAGTCTGCAGATCGTGAGCACTAGCAAGTGCAATTGTTTTAAGCCACTGAGCTTTGAGAGAGTTAGTAATGCAGCAACAGCTGATTGCTACAAATGCCAGTGCGAACGATGACAAAATTGCAACTTAAATGTTAATATCTGGGCATATTTTCTCATCTTTCATCCTGAAATCAAAAATCAGGCACCAAAAAAAAATGGGGCAGTCTGTGGTGGCCCGTTGGCCATAGTGACTTGCCTCCTCCACCCCACCTGCTCCTCTTCTAATACATCCATTTTGCCAATGATTTTCCCAATTCGATTGGTCCAGAAAGCTCTGGATGGGGCTGTGTTGGCTACTTCCCAATGTCGAGCCCCACTGTCTCCTTGCCTTCTCCTCTTCTCCTTGCAGAAAGTGGAGAGGTCTAGGCTTAAGCATCTGCCAAACCGACAATAAAACACCAAGCACTCCGCTCTGAGGAAGGAATCTCTTAGGAAGAGCAGTGAGTCTCATCCGGAGGTGAGACCCTCAGACTTCACCCCTAGTCAGAAACACTTAAGGAGCCAAGTGTGATGTAAAGAGCGTATTCAGCATTATGTAAATGTTTAGTATCATAAAGTTTTTAAAAAGCTATTAGTTTTTGCACTAATAAGTCACCAAAGGTACTGTTCAACAGAAATTTTTGGGGTGAAGGAAATATACAAAAGATGTAGTGATTTTCAGCTGGGGGCCATTAAGAATTTGAGGGTGGGATAGTAAAGTATGAGATTTGTACATTAACAAGCAGGGGCCTGAGTTACAAAAGTCTGGAAGCTCTGTCTTAAAGGACTAAATTGTGCTGTGTATCCCTCTCTCAGCAAGGTTTGAGTGGTCTCCCTATCATGACATGGAGTGAGGTTTTAATAGTGGAAATAGTAACTGCATCGTATATACCAAGTGGTTTCTGTGAACTGTAGTTCTTGCCTTTAGTCTAATGACAGCCCTGAAATGCACTGAAATACATTAAGCATCCCTTCTGCAGATTATAACTAAGAACATTTGAACTTCAAGAAAATACCAAACTTGGTCAAAATTCACCCAGACCCGTCTGCAATGGGCACACCATGCAAACTCTAAGTGCTTCCCACCAGCTCCCAAAAAAACCTCCAGAAGCAAGAGTTAACCTCACTCCCAAGGAGTTGCATTGGCCATTTGGCAGCTTAGGCAGTGAAAAAGCTTGCCTTTGCTTTTTCCTCAATTAGATGGAAAGCCACTTGCAGAGTTTCACATTATCTATCAAAGGTCTCAGTTGGAATCCACCCCACAGGCTGCTTCCATGCAAGTAGCCAAGCAGGAGGAAACTCTGAGGATGGCGTCAGGGGAGGGAAGAGCACCTGCCAGTGCACAGAGGGAACAGCGCCAATGAGCCAAACTGTGCTTCCAAGAGGGCGGGAGCAGGGAGGACAGATGTTCAGTGTCTGGGATTCCTGGTGGGCGTTCCTACCGGCAAAAATGCCAGACACCCAAAAGGCGAAGCTGCTGTGCTGCGGGGAGGGTGTGGAGCAGGGATGGGCTGCTGAGGACAGAGATATACAGTATGGCCCTGAGTGTCCTTGGGCTGAGCAGATGGTCTTAAGGTGGGGTAAGTTTCCTTGGGGCCTGACTGCATTGCTAAATTCAGGGAAAATCCAATTACATGGCCATGCATAGTAGGGATGAAGAAGTCATGCTCCACACTTATGGCACCGGGACACTTCCCTTCTTCCTTACCCCTGTATGTGAGAGTGCGGGTACCTTCCCTCCCTGGGCTAAGTCAGTCCAGACCCTAGCTGCCTACAGTGATCTTCAAGTGGCCTGTCTCTTTGGAGAGGCAATGAATGAGAATTTGGGGGCCATGAGACAAGTAAGTGTGTGGAAGTGAGAAACACATGGTGTGGTCCATTCTCAATGACTTGCCCTAGGGTTAGGGACATCCTTCCTCCATGGCAACTTTCTAGACAGCTTACCTTCTGTGACAAGTTCACTCTAAAAGTTCCTAAATCTACATTTCTAACATCTGCCAACATCCCTAGAGTCAACTTAACACAGTTGTTTTTCTAGTAGAGATAAAGATTTGGGGTGTCACCCAAACACTCCAATCAGCCCTTCTTCAGATTGTTGACAGCTTTCTGCTGGGCTGCATCTGTGGCTGTATTGGAAATAAACTGAACTCTTTGGGCGCAGGTTTTGGAAGAGTCAATTACAGTTGAAATTAGGAGAGAGAAGGAAGTTAGACATATTGAGTGTCAACCATGAGCCAGGCACTATTCTAGGTATTGAGAATACAGAATCTAAATTGGAATTTAAAACTAGATTCAAATTTACATAAGAACGGGGCAATGCAGATAATTGGTATAGGGACTGCAGACATTTGGGCAGACTTTGAAGACTCCACTGAGGGTGGGGCAGATGTGGAGCTGGGTGGGGCAGTTCTTTATACGGATGTTGTCTCTGTTGCTGGTGGCACTGGTAAGTGCCATTGTCCAGAGGAGCCCAGTGAAGACCTTTGCTGTGTTTTCAGACGACAAGGACATTTGGTAAGCTGCTCTGAGAAGTTTCCTCTGCTGTGGAAGCAGAGGGGCTGTTGATAGATTTCTGGAGGAGGGACTGTTGTCTGTTCTCTTCGCTTGCCCTACTCAGAAAAATGTTCAGATTTCTTTTTAAGGCGTTGCATGTAGGATCATTCTTGTTGCAAGCTATGCATATGTATCTGTTTAATTTTAACTCGAGCTCTATACCAAAAGGCAAGTTCATTTACTCAGAGCCTAGACAGAAGGCTTTCCCAGTCTTGACACCTTGCTTATTTGCTACTTAAAGTCTTTTGGAAGAAAAGAACAGATTTTTGCATTTTGTTCCCTTTCCTATTTCAGGAAATTTTTTTTTTTTTAAATCCACACAACTGTCCTAATTGGAAGGGATTCTTGATCTATTTCACTGCAGTCTGTTTATTTCTGGTAGGTGTCCAGAACACTTGGCCCCTTCCCCTGCTGAGGCTGCTTTCCAACAACATCCCAACTCTGTTCCAGAGCAGTTGGGAGCCCACCACAGCCCAGGAATATCCACACAGCCCCAGGTGGCATTCAGGGGCTTATGTCTCCTCTCCGGGGCCTGTCTTCTGCTTCTCTTTTAGGTCCAGCCTGGCTGCCCTGCCACGTCAGCACCCCTCCATCTTCTCCTTTCAGGTCAACAAGCTCATCTTACTCTGCACAGGGCTGCCCTACCCTGCTCTGTCTGCACTCTGGAGCTGGGAGGTTGAGGTGGCCAAAGTCTTATTCTGGAAGCAATTAGAGCCTCCTTAGTGTGGTGCATGAGCCCAGACCAGCTCCAGCCTGCACAGAGCTGCTTTAAGTTAAGGACTTGCATCATAAGAAGGTAAAGGCAAAGAACTCAGGCTGGAACAGGGCCAAAGCTAGAGTCCTAAGGTACACATGAAAAACAATGCTTCTCCATAAATACATTGTGATACAGATGGAATCAGCATCAAGAATAGCCTCAGGGATTGCAGTGGGGAGTGGAGAAGCCACCAAGACAACGTGCAGTCATGGTGGGTGTTTAAAGAAAAACTTTAGACAAAATAAACATAACAGAGTTTGTTGGAGCAAAGAACAATTCATGAATTGGGCAGCATTCAGAACCAAAAGAGGTTCAGAGAGCTCCACTGCAGCAGTGTAGGCGGTCTGCTTTTATAGGCTGACATGGAGGGAAGACCGAATATGTTTGATTGGTTAGAAGCCTCTGGTTAGAGATTACTTAGGGGTTTCTGATTGGTAAAATCTCTAGATTTGTTTTACTGTTTACATTAGGTTTATGTTTGCTTATGTAGGAACTTAAAGCACTGAGCCACCATGACCTAATGGCCTCTCAATGAAAATGACTTTTTAACATGGCGAGGAGTGGTTGGCAGAGAAGGACCCTAGAGATGATCTAGAGCAGAGGTGGTACACCAGTGGCCTCCAGGTGTGTTCTATGTGGCCCACAGAGAGAGAGAGAGAGAGAGAGAGAGAGAGAGAGTGTAAATGTGTGTGTGCATGCACACATTTTCCTGTTAGTTGATGCTGAGTGCTTTTAGGTGGCACAGAGTTCTCTACTTTGCTACAGCTCCCACCACTCCTGGGTCTCCTCCTGACCCCCCTTCCCTACAGCATATTACACGTTACCCACTGGAACAGTGGTGCAGGGCCCAGAGAGAGGGGAAGGAAAGTGGTAGGGGAGGAACAGACCTCCATCATGCCTTCATTGTATTAATACTTTGCCAAGAGCCTTGGGAAAGACGGCTTGGAAGCTCAGCATCAATTTCTCCAAATCATCAGACTTGGAAATGAACATGGTGGTGATGCTTCCTTTTCCTCATGGAAATCACACACCACTTCAGGAAGTTTCATTTGCATTGAAATTTAGAGACAGATATAATCTGTAGATTCCAAAACATGTGTAAGGACTGCCAAGAGCAGAAAGCTCACAGGAAGAGTAGGTGTGTCTGGGGAGGCAGCGGCAGCAGAGCTTAGAAAGCACAAGCCAAAGTTCCGCTTCCTGAGGGCGAGGCACTCACCAGTCCCTTGTTTGCACAGGCTGGGAAGGAACTGGAGCTCCTCGGACTGGCAGCAGAAGCCTGCAGGGACCTGGTTTGATTCAGAGAAGCTGAGGAGGCAGAGCTTTATAAAGGATCACACCATATTTTCAGGAAGTTGTCTGTCTCTGTGGAAACAGAGAAGGAGAGGTCCTGTGAGATTAAGAATTCTGGAAGACTGTCCTTGTCCCACCCCAGGTTAGAACATCTAGCAAAAGTTGATCTAGGGTCGTCCAACCTGTATGCTCTATGAATAATTTAAAAGAAGATGGAAAAATCTTGATACAAACATACTATAAGACACAAAGAGCAGCAAATCATGTCAACAGAACATGCACCAGAAAAGTGTGGTTTGAAAGACATGAAAAATATGATCAAACATTCTACCATGAATTAGAAACAAAACAAAACACCTTCACAAGACAATTTGATCTCTAAAGGAAAACCACAAAGCACAAAAGCAAGGAACTCAAATAAAAGATGACAAGGTGATGAGAGGTGATAAGGCAGGATTAGAAGATTCAAGAAAGAAGCAGAAGAAAGTAAAGGGAGAAAAGTCATTGCAAAAAACACCATCAGAGAAGCAAGAGATGGGGATGTGACATGCGAGCTCCACATAATAGAGACAAGGAGTTGAGATGAGAAGGAAAGTGATAGCTCAGCAGGGAGGAAAAGGAAAGCAACACATGCAAAATTGGAGTCCCCAAAGAAACCAAAACAATAGAGCGCAACAAGTGTTTAAAAATATAATTCAAAACATCTGAAATAAAACAAGACTCGAATCTGCTTATTGAATGTTCACACCACTTACCAGGGAAACCTGACTTAGGACAGTCTCCACCTGAGACACAGCCTGGTAAAGTTATTGGGCTCAAAGGAAGCATCCTTTGGGCAGTAAGGCACAAAATATTAGGCCACTTATAAGAAGGAAAAAAGTCAGATTGAACTCAGACTTCACCAAAACAACACTCAACATTAGAAGAGGATAGAGAAACATTCAAAAGATACTTAAGAAAAGTACAAACCAAGAATTTTATGTCATCCAAGCTGTTCAACAATTATAAAGGACATAGAAAAATGTTTTGAACACACAAGAACTTAGAAAGTGTGGCATTCTCGTGAATCCTTCTTGAGGATATGACCAGATTATGAACTTTGGACAAACTGAGAGTCAGCTAGAGAAACTTTAGCCAAAAATGTGACTGAAGTATTGATTATATTTAGGTTCAGTTCTAAGACCAAATGTAATGTGTAGGTTAGCATAACATAATAGAATACAAATCTTACATGCCCTGACAATGTAGAAATAATACAATTAACAAATTGGGATGGGAAAGGGATGAAGAGGGTGGGAAGAACAGTAATTGCTGCATTGATAAAGTCAGGGAAACAAAGGAAATAATGTAAAGCTAAAAAATCAAATAGTAGACATATAAATACATTTAAGAGTCCAAATTAAAAATTAGCAAAGATAATATTATTGATTGAAGTCAGGAAGTGCAGGAGAGGTAGGAGAAAGGGAAGAAAATACATATGAATTTTATTATTACTCAATACTGTTTAAAAAGCAGATGGCCACGTGTTCTATATAATAATGTAATTATAAAGATAATCATTAGAACAGTGTTCTAATCCTCCTAAATATCAGAAATTAATTCTCTTCTCATCTCTCCAAGCCTTTTCTCCTTTCTTCTCCTCTCTTTTCTTATCTGTTTCCTCACTCTGCCCACCCCCTATAAAGCAAACAGACCTTATATTGAAAGATTTTAAATAACCGTATTCAGAGAACAAAATAATATGACAGATCTACAATCAACTCATCTATCATATCAATAAACATAAATGGGATTAACTCATCCATTAAGATCAATGACTTTCACATGGTATCATAAAACAAAATCTAATTCTCTGCTGTTCAAAAGAGACATACCTAAAACGTGAACTATAAAGGTTGAAAATGAGAAGGACAGAAGTGTGTCCCAGGCAAGTGCAAACCAAAAGCAAGCATTATCAGCTTACCTTCGAAGAAGAAGAAATTCAGGCCAAAAAAAAAAAAAAAACATTAAATGAGACAAAGAAGGGAGCATTATAATGCTAAAGAATACATTGCACAACAAAGATAGAATAGTTAATGAATGTCTATGCATAAAATCGCATAGCAACAATATTCATAAGGCAGAAATTACACAAGATATAAGGAGAAATAGAAACACACTCATAGTAGGAAACTTTTCAAAGCTATTAATTCATGTCAGATCAAATAACAAAAATAAGTAGAAAGCAAGAAAGTCGATCTGATTGATATACACCAAATTCTATATCTTGGAAATGGAGACTTTACCTTCTTTCAATGGGTCAATGAAACATCCATGAAAACTGATGACATAATTGTCCATAATGAAAATTTCCACAAAAGTAGAAACAGTACAAGCAAAATCTTCTGATCATAATATGATTAAACTAGACATTGTTAAAGAAATAGAAAAAGATCCCTCTATCAGAAATTGTTTAAAAAAGAAATAACTCTCTTAAGCAACTGTTAGCTCAAAAAAGAAATTTTAGAAAACAATGACAATTGAAAACACTGTCACAGAACCTGTGGGTTATAGCTGTAGCAGTGCTCAAAGGAACATGTTTATCCTTAAATATTTATGTCAATAAAAACAGAAAGAATAAGACAAATTATTTTAAACAACTAGCTCAATTCTTAAAGCCCTGATTATTTTTAAACCCAATCTTCAACCTTAATGTGTTATCTTAAAATAGATTCATGGGGGTATAATCAATGTACTACAAGCTGCACATACTTCAAACACATAACTCTGTGAGTTGTGACATGGGTAGCCACCTGAGAAACCATCACCACAGTCAAGACAATGAACATATCCGTCATTCACCCCAAAAAGTTTTCTTGTGTGCTTTTGTAATTCCTCCCTCCTGCCTCTTATTGTCCTGTCCCCAGACAATTGCTGACCAACTTTTCGTCAATATAGATTAGTTTGCGTGGTCTAGAAGTCTAAATAAATAAAATCACAAAACACATATTCATTTTGTCTAGCTCCTTTCGCTCAGCATAATTACTTTGAGATTCACTGAAATGTTTACAGATGTGATGATGTGGTGTCTGGGATGTACCTCAAAATTATCCAGGGGTTCTTGGGAGCTGCATGGATAGAAGTAAAGTGAACTAAATTTGGCTACAAATTGATAATTACTGAAGCTGGGTCATGGACATAAGAGGTTCATGATACTGTCCCAGCTACTTATATACATATTTCAAATTTTTTGTAAGGAAAAGTTAAAAAAAACTTTTGTTCCACCTTGCTCCTCTTGTGCTATTTTATGCCATACAACTGTATGGTTTGTCTTGAATTCTCATCTCTTACTGTGATTCAAAATAATTGTCCTTGAATTTACTCTTTGAGGCTTTAAAACCCATAAATTTTTTACTGCTGGACTCTAGAACAGTGGATCAATTCTACTTAAAAACAAAATAAAACAAAACAAAACCTCCATTTGGTTTAAGTTTTTAAAGCACCCATTGCTAGACATCATGGATATCTGTGCCCAGGGGAGGGATGTTGGAGCCGAATGGATGTTTTCTGTCTTACAGACAGCAGCAGGTGAGATCAGCACCTGATGGCAAAGCTTCCTCTGAGTGGGATGTGTTTGCAGGGACTGAGGAATCTACCTGCAAACTCGGCAGTCTTGTTTCTCAAGTGAGGGAAGCATGAGGAAGGATTGTGGGCCAGTGGTAGGGTAAATAGTTACTATCAATCAAATCGAGTGATTTGAAGAATATAGACAGTGAACTATGATGCACATGTATTACTTTTTCAATTAAAATGCTAGTAAAAGTAGTAAAATCAAAACAACAAAAAGAAACAGACCAGAATGTGCTCAAACTTCCTTTGGTGCTAATGAGAATTTTTGCCTGTCAAGGAAAGCCAGCCAACTCTTCCTGTCACATCTAATGGTTCTATGTCCTAGTTTCCTCGCTGAGAAAAGGGGAAATGAAGATTTGCTTAGAGTGTTTAACATGTGCCAGACTTGGTTATCTCTAAGTAGACTGCTTTTGTGGAATGATTGGTGTGGTAGACTGTTATATCTGTAGCTCCCAAGGAAGCCTTCTGGTATTTTCCACAGTGTCTCTGGGCTCAGCCATGTGACTGGCTATGGGCAAAGGGACATCAGCAGGAAGAATGCAAGCAGAGGCTTGGTAAACTCTTGCACGGTGGGGCTTGTCCTCTTGGAATGCTCGCTCCTGGAGCCAGCCGCCATGCTGTAAGAAAGCCCCCGATAGTCAGGTAGAAAGATCATGCAAATTGAACAAGAGGGTCCAGCCTTCCAGCCAACCCCAGCAAGACACCTGTCACATGAGCTGGGCTATCCAGGACATCCCAGACACTTGACTGCAGAAGAAACTTCCAGCCAAGGCCTAATCAACCCATTGAATTATGAGGAATAATCAAATGGTTGTTTTAAGCCACTAAATTTGGAGTGGTTTCTTACACAATAGTAGATAACTGAAAGAGTCAGGATATACACGATTGTTTCACTGTTTCTAGAAAGTCAGTGAAAATTTGCAGTGGTGAGCCACAGGTTAGGAGAGTCAGTCATGAAAACAAAACTTCTACAACTACCAAGATAATTATCTGCTTTCAGCACGAGGCTAGATTTTAAAAATCCCTCCCACACTTAGCTTTCCTGGAACACATCTATTGTGTAGTGGCAGCTGCCCAAGAGATGGCATGCCCGGGGATGCCCAAGAAGAGGCTGCTGGAAAGGCCCATGGACAGTGGGCATCGATCCAGGGTAATGTCACCAACTGTGGCTTCTCAGGAGAATAAAATGCCGTGGATGGGTCAACCCTGTCCTGCTGAGCCCAGGTCACCAGGCCCGGGTGAGTGGCTCAGGGCAGCGCTGCAGAGAGGAGAAAAGCAGGTCCAGACAGGGGTGGCTGTTGGAACCCCGGGCCCTGGAGTGAGCCCACTGCGGTTCTGGGACATGGGACCTCTAGACACCTGGTTAGGGAATGAGCTCAGGCATCACTGGGGGATGGGAGATGCTTCACATCATTGGAGCCAGAAACCCTCACCCGGTGGGCCTGTGCCGCAGCATATGCAGTGGTCACCGCAAGGCCACGCCACAGAAGGAGAATGGAATAATTTCCTGAAAGCTCTGCCTTTCCCTGCTTTGCAATCATTTCCTGTCTATATTCTTTCCCACAGTGAGTGAAATTGTCCTAGCTCACCGAGGTGGGTGCAAACAGACCCCGCCCACCATTTCCTGGGTGTGGGTGCTGTGGGCAGATGCCAGGAGGGATTTAAAAAGCAGCCGAGCTATTTCGAGTGTCAGGATTTGCCATAATGCCAAGGCAGCAATATGTCTGCCCATGCGAAATTCCCACCATCCAGCCACTGAGCTCCATCCCCGGCGACGCTCGCGTTGTGTGAATCCTCCTTTCCGGCACATTCCTTTGTGAAGTCACTCTGCCATTCCCATCTCAGCCATGGGGCTCACGCCTCAGCTCTAGGTAAGATGCTCTGAGCCCGGCAGCTTCTCCCGCCTTGCCAGGCTGCATTCACATCTCTGCGTGTTTTCACCTCCTGGGCTTGTGTCAAAGGTGGGCAGGACGGGTGACGTCGGCACATCTGCAGGCAAGTCGGACATTGTCAAGAACATTCTAGATCTGCTCTGCCCCCAACAGAAAACCAAGCAGAGCAGCCAAGGGGGCCAGGCCAGCAGTGCCGGGAGTCAGTGTGCATCAGGAAAACGAGGTCATTCTTAGAAGAATGGAAGGCTATTTTGGGGGAAAGTGAAGGCAAAACGGATGTCAGTAGACAAGCCAGGACAGACCTCCAGTAATATGTATATATATTTTTTCTCATTTTCGAGAATTTCTTGGAGGTTGGAAGCAGGGCCTATTTTTAGTGTCTATTGTGTGAGGCTGGGGCAGGGAGGTGGGAGCTGCAGTTTTCTTTTGACAATGATTATATTTTAAATAGGGAAAGAAGGTAATGAGGGCAGAAATAATAACCATTTTCAGATCTCAAAATTCAAGGTGTTTGAAACAGGGTTTTCTAAAATGCCAGCCTTGTGGAAGAACCATTTTTCTTTCTAGCCTTTCATCCAAGGGCTGTGGAACAGATGACTCGCACTGGCCTCCCTGCTTTCGTCCCCGTGCCCTGCTTAGGGTTCTAGTTTTCACTATGCAACATGAGAGGGGAGAGAGGGAAAGCAGCCACCCACCATGGAGATTCTCAAACTTTGATGTGCCTCGGAGTGGCACAGGGGCTGGGTAAAGTGCAGATTCCCTGGCCCCTGCTCCAGAGGATCTGGTTCCATTGGTCTGGGAGGGGCCTAGGAATCTCAATATAGCTTCCCCCCCAAAAAACCAACTATTTCTAAGGGAGAGTTCCTGGACCCTATTTTGAGAAACCATACCTTGCAGCCAGTGCCCTATTAACTATACTCATGAATTAATGAACTTGAGGGAGTCTAAGATGTTTGGAATGAGAAGGCCCTGATCGTCGGATTGGATAAGGCTAAGAGATGACATGGGGTAAGACCATGGACTTCAGATGCCAGCTGACCTGATAGAAGCTGAGTCCCACGGGCTATTAGCTGGATGGCTGTGGCCGCTGTCACAGCCCCACCTAGTTAAAACGGTCCCTAACTCAAATAGCTCACCTGCCCGTTCCTCATCTTACACTGGATTACAGCAAAAAGGATTCTCTTCTTCCCCCTGCAAGACAAAAAGATGCTGTGTGCAGTGCCCTTTGGGGAGAAGAAAAGCCCAGTTAGGGCTTCAAGAAAGTTCCCACAGGATGGAGAAAGGCACGTACACACTGTGGCCCCATACCTGTTGGCCAGTCTCTTCCAGGGCTGGGTGAGGGCACAGTGCACACAAGTGGTATCTGCGCAGGGTTGCCATACCAGTGGGAGGAAGTCAACACCGTCAGATTCGGAATGAACCTGATGGAAATGGCTTCTTAGTATTAACATGCAATAATTGGATCTCTGGCTACATCAAATGGAAGGTCACGATTATTATCAGAAGGAGTCAGTTTCTTACCAAGTAAAGCAAAGGTGATGCTATCATGTCCTTCTCTGACTTTAGAGGACTCTGAGCGACGTGCCTTGCTCTGATTTCAGGCTGACAGTGCTAATCCTCCTTCTCCCCGCAGTGGCGGAGATTCCCTGGAGGGGCCTGGTTCCCCATCCTTCACTGACTAACACAGAAGGATGCTCAGACTCCCTCCAGCTGCACTGAACTTTAAAAGCCCTGCAGGTGATTCTAGTGCATAATCAGGGTTGACCACCTCCCATGGTCACCCTACATATGGCTCCTCCCTTAGTGAGAAGGATGTTAGGCAGGACTTTTTAGTGGCAAGGGACAGAAATCCAACTTAGAGTAGCTTCAGCTGAAAGGAGAATTGATTGGCTCCCACGATGGGGATGTTTCAGGGGGTGCTGCTGGCTCTTCGCCTGCTGGATTCTAGCCAAGCTCAGAGGGGCTTTCTAGATTCTCCTTCCTCATTTCTCAGCTCTGATTTGTCCCTGATGGCTTCCCTCTTGGGCATGATCTCTCTAGGGAGGAGGCAGAGATGAGCCCCCAACACCAGCATACTGAGAGTAATTCCAGAGACATGGGCCCCTGACCCACGTCTATGCTGCGGGGCAGGGCTGGACTGATAGGCCAAGCTGGTCAGGTGCCCATCTCCGGGGCGGGCAAGGCAGGGCCACTCACGTTGGGGGAGGGATCTGCAGAGGAAAAGGAACAGAAACCAAAGAGTAGGAGTCTCTCCCGGAGACCAGGAAGATTGTGCTAATAGCCAAGTTTTTCCTGAGCACTTTGCACATGTGTATGTATCAGGCACTTTGAAGTAAACATCTCATACACACGGTGTTTTAAAATCTTACCAATAATTTTACAAACTAGCTCTCTTGTCACCCTCCTTTCCTAGAAGTGGAGCTGGGAATTGAGCCCAGGGCTCTGATGCCGGAATCAAATGGTAACCAGAACAGCTCTCAGCCCCCAGGACAGTCTGAGCACGAGGCTTCACTTTGGCTAGAATGTGGCCGGCCACTACCCCTTTCTTAGTCTTTTGACTTAAAGGACACGCTTCCCCATTTTGAAGCATCCAGAAGAACAGTTATTGTGCCGTGGACACCTTCTAGCCCTGTGTGAATTCTGGCCATGTTGGCCGGCTGTGAGTCTGGCGTTGGACTTGCTCACAGACGTGAGGGTCGTGCCAACAGCCGGGCAACAGGCTGCCCCACGTCCACTCACAGATGAAGCACCTAGGGAAGAAGCTCTACAGAGGGTTTTAAATTTTTGTTTTATTTTTCATCATAAGCCCCATTCACAGAGAGTTCCTGCCTGTCTCAATTCTTCTTCTTCATAGTCATAGGTTTAAAATTCTCTGAGGGAAATGACAAGGTTTCAGGTGCCTGTGTCCCGACTGTTCGGGAGAGCTCACCCAGAGAGGGTGGTGGGAGCCTGGGGCCCGTCTTACGTCTTCATCCCTCTGTTCCCCCACCGTGTGTGTCTGTCTCCCCTCCCCACCCCCCAGTGGTTCCCATCCTTCGCTCACTCTGCGGCAGCTTCATTATTTCTAAAGTGCGTTATGTACTTTTATGATATTGCCTCCCTGCTGTGACATCAGGAATGAACTTTAATAAGACTGTAAACACCCTTTTAAATCCTTTCGCAGGCTTTTGCTTTTTATATTCTACCCTATGCTTGTCTCTCTATGAATAAACAAATTATGCACCAAGTAGGGCGAGAAAATAAATTTCCTTTGTTGCTGCGGTGGTTCTTGCTGGAGGCACCGTGGCTTGTAATGCAGATGTATTTCAACCCTCCTTCCCTCTCTGACACAAACAAGAAAATAAGAGCAAAACCCAAACCACTACCTTTCTCCGCAAGGCTGTGGAATGAAAAAATCACCCGTGTGAAGGCTCACCAGAGATCTGTCTGTGCCCGACATGCAGGTCCATAAACTCTAAAATGGGTGCTCCCGGGTGCTATCCATAAACGGCATCGGACAGAGGCAGTATGCAGAGAAGGTTGAGACAGGCAAATCACTGATGAGTGTGGAGGAAGAGAAGAGGGTTGTACAACACAGAGTGGCCATGCAACACAGACAACATTCCACCCTATCAATGAATCAGTTTTATGATTGGGATGATATTTGATAGTAATATAATATGTAATTACCTTGAGGAAAAGAAAAGAATAATTCGAAAGCCTTTGGCCATGTCTTTGTTTATGCTGCTGTAAGGGAATACCTGAGGCTGGGTAATTTATAAGGAAAAAGAAGTTTATGTGGCTCACGGTTGTGCAGGCTGTACAAGAAGCATGGTGCCAATATGTGCTCCTGGTGAGGGCCTCGGGCTACTTCTGCCCATGGAAGACGGGGAAGAGGAGCTGGAGTGTGCAGAGATCACATGGCGAGAGAGGAGGCAAGAGAGAGAGTGCGGGGTGGTGGTGCCAGGCTGTTTTTAACAACCAGCTCTCACAGGGACAAATACAGAGAACTTACTCACTGTCCCTCTAGGGAGGACAATAATCATGAGGGATTCGCCCCCATGACCCCAACACCTACCATCAGCCCCCACCTCCAACATTAGGGATCAAAATTCAGCACAAGATTTCGAGGGGACAAACATCCAAACTATAGCACCATGGTAAGTTTTTTTCCCAGAAAAGTTACAGTCAGAATCCTAGTTATCCTTGCAGCTGATCTGCATTGTGGTGCAATTTACCCCTGGTTAAAAACCCTACATTGGTGATGTCACTAAATGCACCTATAACCTCAAACTGTGTATTCATTTTGGGATGGGACAGAGGAAGGCGTGAGCTTTCCTTTTCTTTATCACAATATTTAATTAGAGCATCATATCAAAGAAGTTCCATTTTGTACAGGTTGAGTTTAAGGTATCTGGAAGTTTCCCAGACCCCAGGAGGAAATGTCTGGTGGGCAGCTTGAGATTTGGTGTCCAGAGCTCAGCTGCACTTGAGGGTGGAGATTCGATTGCGCTCCAAGCTGCAAGAGAGAGCAGGCACTTTCTGGTAGAGGTTGTAGAAAGAGGAGGCGCGTGGAACTGGGGGAGGGCGGTGCCATTTGCAAAGCAGCTGGTGGAAGAGGGAAAGCAGTTAGAGAAAGAGAACCAGGAGAGAGGTGCCCTGCAGAGTAGGGAGGCCAGAGCTGTAAGAAGTACTCAGTCAAATGCTGCCAAGGATTTGAGTATAATAAAAATCAGGGAGGGAACCCTGGATCTGGGAGTTTGGAGTTGTCTGCGATTTTGCTGAGGGTGTATGGTGGGGGTGCCGTCTGGGGTCAGAATCCAGACTGCGCTGGCTTAGGATGAGGAGGAGATGAAGCAGTGTCAAGGATCCTTACGAGGAATGTGTTGATGAAGGGAAGGAGTGGGGTGGCAGAGAATCCATTGGAAAGTACTGACAAACCATCGTGCCGGATGCGAGGGCCTGGACTCCAGGCACAGCACAGCCAAGGGGATGCTTCTGGAGCTGCAAGAGGAGGGTGCTAACCGACAGGCGGGGGCCTGTTTCTGTTTGCCTGTTTCTGTTTCTCCTGAAGGTTTCCAGCTCCTAGGCCAAGGCCTCTTTGTGCTTCCTGCACCTGCAGCAGATTCTGCGAAAGTGAAACAGCTCTCAAGGCCATGGCCGGGGAACGGAAACTCCTGCCGGAGATGGACCTCACAGGGTCCCTTCTTCTCTTCCACATCAATGCTTTTTGCCTGCTCTTAGGTCCCTGGAATGCACGGACATGCAGTGTTCCCGCTCTCAGAAATGCAGGCGTGTAGGCGTCTGCACACTTCACTCTTGGAGGAGGGAGCTGAGGCATCTCCTGCAGGGAGCCAGGTGTCCAGGGTCGGAACGGTTGCGGGGTGAATGGGAATGCACATTAGTTAAGGATGGTGTGAGGAAAAAAAAAAAAAAGGATGGTGTGAGGAGGGGAGGGGTCCGTAGATAGGAGAAGAAGGGAGAGGAGGAGGAGCCGTCGTTGTCCTCAAGGGATTGGGGCCAGCTGTGCAGACTGACCGGGCTGAGCTGGCCCAAGTAGGGAGTGGACTGATGAGTGGGGAGTGCAGAAAGGTAGAGCCCAAGGGCGTGTGCAGAGACTCAATGGGGAGAAAGGTCAAGGTCGAGCCAAGGGAACTGACTCTCTTGTCTTATTCAAGGGTGAGGAGTATCCAAGACTGAGCTCAGGGACCATGTGGCATTAGAACAGGTGGTAGATGAGAAGCCGGATCTGACTAGGGAAGTAGGACTCAGACTTTTAAGTGGATCCCAGCCTCTCGGACCTCCCTCTTCTAAGACGCTGGTGAAAAGGGTGGGGGGGAATTGAGGTGGTGAGGTGGACAGGTTCCGTGGGACTGGGAGGCAGGAGGTCAGGTCATGATGAGAGAGGAGTGGCCCCTGCTTACGGCCAGCCCAGGCTGTGCCCTGCTGCAGGGAGCTGTGGAGAAAGTGGATCTCCGAGTGGAAGGGCCTCAGGCAGGGCAAGGCTGGTGATGGAGGGACCCCAGGTGTGGACGCTAGTAGTGCGAAGAGGAAAACTTGGAACCAGAAGCCCAAACCCTCAAGGAATGGGAAGCAGAGACTTGGAGGTTGTCAAATGATGGAAGTAAAATGGGGAAAGGATTGGATGCCAGGAAGAGGTGGGCTTAAAGGAGAAGAGGTAGTTGGAAGAGTAAAGGCAGTAGGTGTCTCAGCTGGGCTGTGTCCTAGCCACCCCACCCACAAGGCGTCTGGGCGCTCCAGGCCTGGACTATGGAGGTCTGCCAGCGCAGTCAGGAGCCCAGTGCAGAAACCAGCCTCCAGGGGTCTCCCGAGGAAGGACTCTGTGAAGGCCTTGCCTGAGTTGCCAGGCCACAGTCTGAGGGCAAGCGGCTTCTGTGGGAATGTTGCCGTGTGGGGCATTCACTGGCCTTTCAGAGGACGCTAGATGGGTGTTGAAATCCACCATATTTGTTTGCTGCCTGTAACAAAGTAGCCCAGATCGGATGCTTGAACAACAGAAATTTATCCTCTCACAGTTCTGGGGGCTGAAGTCCATTCAAGGTGTTGGCAGGGTTGGTTCCTTCTGAGGTCTTTGTGGGGAAGGTCTGTGCCAGTCTTCTCTTCTTGGCTTGCAGATGGCTGTTGTCCCTGTATCTGTGTCTCTGTGTCCAAATTCCCCCTTTTTATAAAGACAACAGTCATACTGGATTAGGGCCCACCCTAATGGCCTCATTTTAGCTTGATTACCTCTATAAAGACCCTATCTCCAAATTAGGTCCCATTCTGAGAAACTGGGGGTTAGGACTTCACCATATGAATGGAGGTGTTTGTGGCACAATTCAACCCATAACACTCCCCTCCAAGGCAAGATTTCATCTCTTTAAACATTTGGCATCCTCCTCGGAGGGTTGTTTCTTTTATACAAATGAGTTTTCACAGTTGTCTGGTTTATAAATCTACTTGCTTGGAAGGTAAGAGCAAGTGATCACTTTCCAAAAGGAATAGGGTCAAACTGCACACTGTTTATTGACCAGCAAGAGGACAGAGACTGCTGGGGCTCCTGCCTCCATTGTCAGGCCCTGGGCAGCCCCCAGACACCAGGGTGGCTCTTGAGGGACTCTCCTGTCTGCCTCCCTCCACCCCCGGCCCATCTGAGACTCAAATGTCTGAAGGGCCTGGCATATTGGCATCAGCTCAGGCCATCCTGCCAGGGGCTCACACAAGGCCACTGAGTTCCAGGCAGGACACCCAGGCTTCATTGGGACCATCTCATCCAGAGCATTTAAGTAACGCCTGGGAAAGTCTGGAGTATGCACCCGAACACTGATCCAGACAGATCCCCTGGGTCTGGGGTCTGGGACCAGAGGCCTGTTGGTGCCAGCTTGTTTCAGCATCAGCCAACTGCCTGGGGCAGAGATGGTAGGCAGGGCTCACCTTCCCCTCACCTCCACTTGATGGGCAGCTGCTTGGAGTCTGGGTCACAGGCAGTCTGCTCTCGCAGTAAGTGGGCATGCTGGGCTGACAGGCAAAGCCAGCCAAGGGCAGATGGCATACTGGACATCCTTGACCACTCCAGCGTCCACAGGGGGATAAACTCTTCCTTTGCCTTCCAACCCCATGGTGAAGGATGATGCTTTTCTGATTTTTATCTCAGGGCAAATATCCAATACAATGGTTAATGCTTTAATAAAGGGGACTATAAGTCATGAGTCTCACATTCTCATGTGATTCATGAAATTAGCTTTTGTGATTCTGTAGCCCTGTAGCATGCATAGCAAAAATGATAATCTTGTTGCCTACCATTAGAAGATCATTTAATATAATAGTTTAATGTGCTTTTAAATATTTTCCCACAGAGAACACTTTGCCTTATTAATGTTTTAGAGTTTAAAAATGTGTGTATTTTAAAAACTTCTTTTTATTTGGATATTCGGTAACAGGAAAGGATTTGGCACAAAGAGGGCTCCAGGGGCAAGAGTTATAACTCGCACAGAGATAAAAGAGGAAGTGGGGAAATGCTAAACTGCCAAAGAGTTTTCCAAAGTGGCCGCACCACTTCACATTCCCAGCATCAATAAATGAGTGTTCTGCTTTCTTCATATCCCTGCCAATGTTTGTTACCCTTCTTGGTGATTATTGCCATGCTAGTGAGTAGGAAGTTGTGTCTCATTGTCATTTTGATTTGCATTCCCCTAATGGTTTTGATGTTGAGCATCCTTTCATGCCCTTATTGGCCATTTGTATATCTTTAGGACAAAGGTCATTTATATTCTTTACCCAGTTTTTATGCGTTTTTTTTTTTAATTCTTGAGTTGTAAAAGTTTTCTATTAATATATAGTCTAGATACAAGTCCTTTATTACATATGTGATTTGCAAATATAAGTTTGTCTCATTTTGTGGATTGTCTTTTTTCACTTTCTCAAAGGTATTATTTGTAGCACAAAAGTTTTTAATTTTTTATGTAGAACAATTTATCTATTTTTTTCATTTGTTGCTTGTGCCAAAGGAGCTTTAGGTGTCATGTCCAATAAACTTGCCTAATTCAAGGTCATAAAGATTTACCCATATATGTTCTTTAAAGAGTTTTACAGTTTTAGCTCTTATATTTGGTCTGTGATCCATTTTGAGTGAATTTCTGTGTATGGTCTAAGCTAAGAGTCCAACTTTATTTTTTGCACGTGGGTATCCAATTGTTCCAGCACCATTTGTTAAAAAGACTATTCTTTTGCTGTTGAATGGTCTTGGCACCCTCATAAAAAATTGGCCATAAATATAAACATAAGAGTTTATTTCAGGACTTGTAGTTCTATTCCATCGATTTGTATGTCTGTTCTTATGCTAGTACCACACTCTCTTGATTACTGTATCTTGGTAGTAAGTTTTGAAATCAGGAAATGTGTCTTGCAACTTTGTTGTTCTTTTTTAAGATTGTTTTGGCTATTCTGAGTCCCTTGAATTTACATAAGAATTTTAGGATCAGCATATCAACTGCTGGAAAAAAAAAGACAGCTAGGATTTTTATACAGATTGTTTTAAATCCATAGATCCATTTGGTGTGCCATCTTAACACTATTAAGTCTTCTGATTATGAACATAAAATGTCTTTCCATTCTTTTTCTATTTCTTTCAACAATATTTTTTACTTTTTAATGTACAAGTGTTGCATTTCTTTTGATACATTTATTCCTAGGTATTTTGTTCGTTTTGATGCTATTGTAAATGGAATTTTTAAAATTTTAGTTTAGGTTGTTCATTGCTAATGTATAGAAACAATATTGATTTTTATATATTGATCTTGTATTCTGCAACCTTATTTGAACTCATTTGTTATAACTCTATTCAGATTTTCTATTTATTCTTGAGTCAGTTTCAGTAGTTTGTGTCTTTCTAGAAATTTGTCCATTTCATCTAAGTTATTTAAATTATTGTTATACAAGTCTTCATAATATTCCCTTCTTATCTTTTTTTTTCTGTTAAGCAGTAGTGATGTCCTGTTTCATTTCTGGTTTTAGTAATTTGAATCTTCTCTCTTCTCCCTCCTTGCTTGGTCACATTAACCTTATTTACCATTTCTGAGTCTCTTCATTTCTTCCTGTGGATTTGAAATTATTATCTCATGTCATTTCCTTACTCTAATACAATTTTGTCCCCCTCTAACTTCCTTTGTGTTGTTATTGTCAAATATATTACATGTCTATAAGCTGTAAGTCCAATAAGGCAATAATATATATTGTTTTATGCAATTACTTTTGAATTAGTTAGCAGAAGAAACGTGCAATTATTTTATCTTGTATAATTACCTAACAATTACTACATACTACATAAACCTTTACTCGTGTTCTTTGTTTTCTTGTGTATGTGGATTAGAATTATTCTCAGATCTCACTTGCTTTCAGCCCGAGTGACTTCCTTTCATATTTCTTGTAAGGTAGGTCTCCTAGCAATGAATTTTCTGTTTTTGTTTATCAGAGAATGCCTTTATTTTGCCTTCATTTTGGAAAGATAGTTTGGCTGAATATAAGATTCTTAGTCAACGGTTTTTTTTTTTTCCTTCCTTTTGTACCTTACCTTCTGGCTTCAATGGTCTCTGATGAGAAATTAGATGTTAATCTTATTGAGAATCCCTTGTAGGTGATGAATCATTTTTCTCTTGCTGCTTTCCATTCTCTTTAACTTTGGCTTTCAGTATTTTGACTATGTGTCTGGGTGTACATTTCTTTGTGTTTATTCTACTTGGGTTTTATTGAGATTCATGTATGTGTAGATGAATAATTTTAATGAAATTTGAGACAATTTTAGCATCATTTCTTTGAACATATTTTCTCTTCTTTTCTCTCTCACCTCCTTCAGAGACTCCCATTACACTATGTTGTTACACTTAATTATGTCCTACTTGTCTTTGAGGTTCTGTTCATCTTTCTTAATTCTTTTTTCTATCTGTTCTTTGCATTGCATAATCTTGATGGGTCTATTTCATATTCATTGATTCTTTCTTCTGTCAGCTAAAAATACTATTCAGCCCCTCTAGTGAATTTTTAATTTTAGTTACCATACTTTTTAACTCCAGGATTTCCTCTTTAAAATAAAAAATTACCTCTATCAGGATGATGACTCCTCTTCTTGCCTAATGGTCCTTTGGTACAAGTAGCCCAACATGCCCTGGAAAAAGTTATAACTTATAACTCAATGGATCTCTCCTTGTGTTCCTTTGAAAGTATTTGTATTTGGAAATCAAGACCATTAAACACTCACAATTCAGATTTGCCAGGATGGGATACACAAATTCATCAAGTGCTACCTGCTTGTTACTAATCCATGTATTTTACTTATTGAGGGCACAGTGATGTATAAAGATCATTGATTTAGTGCATACACTGCACCCCAGAAGATGACACACCATCCTCACACCAGTGTCTAAGCTGTGTCTTCAATAAGTTATTTCATCACTCTATCAGGTTAGCGGTTTTTAGATGGTATGGAATGTGACATGATAGAATTTGTGTTAAAAAATAATGTCTATCTCTTTACTGACAATCTCTTTTTAGTGAGACACATTGTCATATTCTCCTTTAATATTTTAGACACAATTTCCTTATTTTGTTGAACATATTTATGATAGTTGATTTGAGATCTTTATCTAGGAAGTTCAACATCTGGGCCCCCTCCTAGACAGTTGTATTGACTATTTTTATTCCTGAGTATGGACCATATTATCCTGTTTGGAAACTTTTACTTTTATAACTTTTATATACTTTTATAACTTTTACTTGCCTCATAATTATTGCATTAAAAACTTAGTGTTTTGAATAATGTATTATAGTGAGTCTGGATACTGACTCTTTCCCCTCCCCCACCACACCCAAGTTGATATCGTCATTGTTGTTTGCTTGGTCATTTATTCATTTGTTTAGTGACTTGGTTGAACTAACTCTGCGATGTCTATTTCCTAAGCATTGTGCACCCTCTAATGTCCCTGCTCCATTTTTTCACCTTGTTTCATCTTTTACCCTAGCTATTTAGGGGTTGCTCTGGGTCATCATAAACACTTATTGGTCAAAGGTTGTGCTTAAGTCCTCTTGGTCTGTTATCTTTTTTTGCCCTTTACTGTGTGTGAGTTGGAGGCTACGATCATGGTTCGAGGAGTTTATGCTTTGCTCCATGTTCAGCCAAGGAGTAGTAGCTTCGATGTTCCCTTTCTGATCACTGCTGACAGGGCCCAGCCTTGGGCATGCATAAGGTTTTCCAGACTGCCAGAGATGCATGTGACTTTATTTTTAATCCTGGCTTTCTAGAAGTTTCCCCTGGGTAGAGATGCTTATTGTTCAGCCAGTGCTTGGTCAGAGGTTGTGGTTTAGCCCATTGTGATGCTTCTGCACATTGGATGATAGATTGTGTGCAGCCTTGAATGTTTTTAAGACTGATGCTCTGATTACTCCTGAGTGGGTGTCCTAGTCCACACCCACAGCCTTCCCCACCAACAAGGTTTGTTGTGATCTCAGGAGGGCTCTTCTCCATTGCCTCTCTCCTGGGTTCTCATTGTTAAATTTCTGGTTGCTTTGCTTGTTGCAACCAGTGTCACAGATCTTGGAGAGTCCTCTTAATTGTTCTCCACCAAGATCCTCTTTGGTTTTGGCAATGGCTTTAGGCATGGAATTCTCCATGCTTGGCTCCAAATAAAACCAGTCTCTTTAGGCAGAGCTGCAAAGCTCTTTGTCCTGAAGGCCGTCCCCCAACCCCCCCCAGCACTTCAGCACCACTGCACAAGAGCTGGGGTGGGGGGGATGTCCAGCTGTCTGTTTTTGCTGGAGTGGCACCCTTGCCAGTGGTCACTAGGGGAAGGGTGGTTGCCCCTGACCTTCTTGGATTGCCCCCCTAGGTGTGCAACTTCTACCCTTAGAGAAAGCTGGGGCAGGGAGGAGAGGAAGGGGGATTGGGTCCACCAGCACCTGGGGTAGAGCTTCTGCTGTGACTAGGGGCTGGGTGGGGAAAGGAGCCTCAGATTCTCGGCCACACCCACCGGGAGTAGAGCTGTTGCAACATGGGACAGGGATAAGAAATGCCAGTGGCTTGTCCATCCTGGGGTGAGATTATAGCCCTGGATTGTTAGGGTGTGATAGCTAGTACATGTGGGTTTTGAGAAAGATTTCTCCAGACAAAGTTTAGGATAAGAAGAAGAAGTTTATTTACTTTTTTCTAGATGGAGATAGGGCTAGAAAAAGAGAAAAAGAGAGGAGTTGCACGGTGAGGTGCTCGAAAGATAAGGGAGGCTCCTGCGCAGAGGCCAAGAGGCTGGTTGGTTTTTATGGGGACAAAGAGAAAGAAAAAACGAGCGATTGCTGTGAGAAACTGCAGCACCCGCTCCTTTCTTTCTTCTCAGCAGCAAGATGATAAACAGAAGCAGCGACAGGATGTCAAAGTCCGAGAGTTGGCTCTCCTGCCTTTCCTTGGAGAAGGGATTGTCGCAGGAGATGCGAGTCTGCCCTCGAGTCTGCCCTCAAGAAATGACTGAGGCCGGAAGCTCACAGCCTGCTGTTCACTTGGATCCTCAAAAGCAATTTCAAGAGAGAAAGATTTACATCTCTTTTCCAAAATTGTGCAGAACAGAGCTCCTGCAGGGTGTCTGCTAGTGAGAGAACTCACGGGATTGATCTTTAAGTGTTACTAGGAAATTGTGGGATTAGATAATTTCCTGTTAATTTTTGTAAGGCTGCCCCTTTCACAGATTAGGGTCTGGGGAAGGAGGGAGCCCTTGTCTTCGTGGCTGTCTGGCCTGGGTAGAGCACCTGGAGTAGAGTCTTCTGAAGAGGGAGTCGGGGAGAGGGTGGGAAAGGAGCAGGTCAGGGCTCAAAGGCCACAGAATTCCCCCCCCCTTTTTTTTAACCAGGATTTAGTAGATTTCTTGAATGAATAGTTTTTATTTTATGTATGTCCTTATGGCAGTTTTCAGAGACTGTTAAATAATAGTTGTTCTTGTTGTTTTAAAATTTTCTCCAATTAACTGCTTGTTCTGTTGAGAAGAGGGTCCATGGGGGTCCTGTTCTGCCATTCTAGAAGTTCCTAGGCCAGGGGTTGGCATTATTTTCTTATTCAGACTATTTCCCCCACCCCGTTGGAACATGACCATGTTCCCATGTAAAGAGTCCTCACTAGTGTCAATGCTGGGACAAGTCAAGTAACTGCTCTATGAGGGTCACAATGAGTCACATTCTGGGGCTGGCACCTGCACTGTCCAGTCTCTTTAGACTGCTTTGCTGACGAGGGAAGAACAGGGTAAGTGTGGCACGGACTTTACAGCCACGTCTTTCATTTGCTTTCCAATGCTCAGCACAGTGAGGTAGTTAGGAGCAGCGACTCCAGCGGGTTTGACAGGAGCCAGCCCTGACTCTACCCTGGTTTGCTGTAGGGCCTTGAGCAAGCCACTTCCACCTCTCTGGGCCTCCGTGTCCTTGCTGCAGACAAGCAAGGAGGGCAGATATAATGGTCACTCTCTCCATTTTATTAGTGGGGAGAGGCTCAAATGTCGTTTACCTTGCCTCAGAGTCACCGAGCTAATAGGTGGAGTAGCAGAAATTAAAGCTAGTCTTGCTGAGCCCACATCAATCTGGCAGCGTTCCGAAAGATGCCTCGAGAAGGCTTTGGTTGTGTGTGGAAGATAAGGACCCTGAGAAGTTAAGCAGCTGGCCTGAGGTCACAATGGCAGCTGGTTTTGAAGCCAGGCTAAGCTCAGGTCCTGTGACAACCAATGTGGTATCCTTCATTTAAAGGACATTGTCTCCCCAGGGGGCTCTGAGTCTGGAGAGGTGGTTGGAGTTGGGGCCCCTCTTAGGAGACAGGTCCACTGGCATGGAGGAGGGGTGAGGATTCTAGCGAGCCCAGACCCCAGGAGGTCTGGGAGGCTGTGGGGTGTCATGGTCCAGTGTTTGGGCTCTGGTGTCAGACTCATTGAGTTCAGTTTCTTCTTGTACCTCTTCTACCTTCCAGCTGTGTGATTTTAAACAAATTACTGGACCTTTCTGTGTCTCACACTACCCACCTGTGAAATGGGGATATACAAGGTACTTAATCCAGGGCTTGGCATGTAGTATGTGCCCAATAAAAGTTAGCTGTTCTGATTAGTTGAAGTGAATTCACAATCATGTACTGGGGACTGTGTGTTAGAGCCTTGTTGGGCACTGAAGACTCTGGCCAGGAAGCTGGGCGGGGAACAAGTATGGTGAGTGTTACAACATCCCTGAGGCAGGGATGTTAGGGGAGACTTGCAGGATGCGTTGCACTAGGTATGTGGCAGGGGCTCTGCCCCCGGGGACTCCTGTCAGCAGAGGGAACAGGGGACAGTCCCCAGTAACAGTGTGGGCCCTGTGGGAATCTCTGCCCGTAGTCTCCTGCCAGCCTGTGTCAGTGAGGCGCACATTCCACTCCTGGAAAAGCTCTCAGTTGTGGGTTTTCTGTCATTGCCTCCAAAGGAAAGGATTTTTTATTTATTAGGGATAAATGGCTGTTCCAAGTGATGTAACAGGCCCAGTTGGCACTGTCCTGAATGGGATATGTAGGTCAGAACTTCTCTTGTTTGTGTGTTTCTTAGAGGCAGGTTGACTCTTATCTTTAAAAAGACTCTTCAGAGAGCTTATTGTCTAAGAGAGGGGCTTGTAGGCAACTGGCCAGATTTCTGAGGGGGCATTCCAGGGGTGTGTGTGCGTGTAAGGCGGGGAGGGGAAGAGTGGGAAAGAGGGAGACAGAGAGAGAGAAACCACAGCAAATGTAGCAGCCAGCCCCCTCCCTTCCTTGGTTATGGGCATGACCTACTTTAATTACTGGGGGGTGTGGAAGCAAAGGGGATCCCACAGGCAAATAGCTCTCTAAATGGTAGTTGCAGCTGAAAATGAAAGAAACCCTCGGATCTGGCAGGGACTTGCCTTTTACAGTTATTTGCAAGACATGAAGTTGAATTCAGCTCATCTTCTCCCTAGGCCTGGCTTTGAGCACACCTAATGGCTCAAGACTGGGGGCTGATGAAGAAGAGGGAGCTCCCAAAGACCTTGGCTGTGAGGGGGATTCAAGAATTAATGAGAGGATGCTTTGGACCCCTCTCTGAGCCTCAGTTTCCTTATCTGTAAAAAGATAACAATCATAAGGAGTTGGTGTGGAGAAGAAATGAGTTAATACACACAAAATGCTTAGAAGAGGGTCAGGCACATATCAAGCACCGGATAAATGCTATTTGAAAGGGGCGGCTTTGCTGGAATTACAGGAAAATACCTAATCCTGCAATTTCCTAGTAACAGTTAAAGATCAGTGCTATGTTCTCCCGCTAATAGGCACCCTGCGGGAGTTCTGTTTTGTACAACTTATGAAAAGAACTGAATGGATGGGAAAGAGATGTAAATCTTTCTCTTTGGTTTTTTGAGAGTCTGCTTTTACAGCGTTCCTGAGTAAACAGCAGGAGAACAAGCTACAGCCTCCACCACATCTTGAGGGCAGAGTCACATCTGCGGTAATCCAGTCTTCAAGGAAAGACAGGGAAACAAACTTTTGGACTGTGACGTCTTGCCGCCACTTTTGTTATCAACTGACAGCCATCACCATTTTTTTTTCTCTTAGTCCCCCTTGAAATCAGCGAGCCACTTGGCCTCAGGGCCGGTAACCTCTCTTCTCTTTCTTTGGGATGCCACGCCATCTCCCTGCTCTCCCTCTCTTTCCTCTCTCTCCTTCTAACAAGATGAAATAAACTTTTTTAAACATATATATATCTCCTAATCTCAGCATGAGAAAGCTTTCTCCCCCACGCCGTGAGCACCTGTTACAGCAGGGCTGACCGGGAATAGACCAAGAGACACACTCAGAGATTCCGCAAAACAGGTTTTATGCTTCACGCTGGCCTGCCGGCAATTTGGCCCAGAGGGGAATTTGCTCTCCCCAAATTCTGAGCACCAGACAGAGCATTGCAGTCTTTTATACACTCTGTTTAAGGAGGAGGGGAATGGTTACAACAGGGTTAACTTTAGCAAGGCGGGTCCTAAGCTACTTTACAGCCTGGTACACTAATTGCTACAGGTGATTTATGGGGAAAGCAGCTGTGGGGGGGAGGGGAGGGGAGGAAGGTTGGAGGGGAGGAGGAGGAGGCCTAGGGAAGGATTGCAAGGGAGAAAAACCCCGTAGTGGAATTCTCCAATTTCCACTTCACACCTACTAAATTTTCCACCCTGTCAATGGAAAAAGAGACCAAGCTCTGTAAAATAATTTTAAAGAGATTTACTCTGAGCCAAATTTGAGGACCATGACCCGGAGCCACGCCCAAGAGTTCTTGAGCAGTGGACTCACAGAGGTTGGGTTATAGTTTGGTTTTATACATTTTAGGGAGACAGGGGTTACAGGTGAAGTCATAAATCAATACATGGGAGGCATATATTGGTTTGGCCCAAAAAGGTGGGCCATCTTGAAGCGGGGGCTTACAGGTTATAGGCGGGTTAAAAGATTCTTTGACCTATAATTGGTTAAAGATATGAAGCTTTGTCTAAAGGCTTGAAATGTTTTAACATAAGGAGCTCTTTATCAGAGATAAGCCACTGGACATAGATTTGTTGTGTAAATTGAGGACCTGCAGGTTT
>CAUYRB010002792.1:0-67399 GCA_963574695.1 Propithecus perrieri | reverse complement strand
ATTGTCTAGTTTAAGGAAAACACACATGAAGGAGGGAACTTATTTACATGATTCAGGTTGACCATTAGATTTTACAGTGATTGGCAGCTATGGGGTGTGTTGTGATGTGAATCAAGACTCCTGCTGAGCCAGATCCATGCTTAGCATTTCCCCCTGTTTCAACCTACTTTCCTCAATAAAATATGGGCAAAGAATTCCCAATTCAGACTCTACTTTTTAAAAACTCACACTAAGACAATATGTTATCTCATTTAATCCTGAAACCAATCCTGAAATACATATAATAGTATAGCCTAAGATCAAATGGTCCATTAGTAACATAATAGATATTCAGACCAAAACCACAACCCAGGTTCTTTCCAGAGTGCCACGATGCCAGACAGTACACAATAAAAGTGGAAATAAAATTTAAGTATCTTGATTCAAGCATAACTTTCTGCTCTCCCTCTCTGCCTTTCAAATCTTGCTTCCATGACTTGGAAATATTTGTTCAGAGTCTTCAGTTCTGCTGATTGAGAATTTGAAGCAAATTCCGATTAGGTTCCATACTTTTCCTCAGTGACTATGTGAACAAACTGAATAGAAATCTTAATTCTCCATTTCCAAGTTTTTCCCACTTCCTGGACTACATAAACAATGTCATGACTAACAGACCACAAATTCAGTTTTACAATAAATGTGACTTTGAAATTTTTCTTCATGTAATTCAATTTAATATCTATTAAAAGACATTATTTTTATTAGACCACAAATATTTTTCCTGGACTTAATATAAGTTACAGGGCAAATCTACAGTGCCATGTAGTCAGGAAAGGGGAACATTAATATGATCTTCAATGTTTCCAACTCTCCTGAACAACATTTGCCAAAACATTCTAAATACCATATTGTTTTTGGTAATTGATCCATACAGGTGTTTACTCACCATAACAAAGGCTCTAGTATCTGGAACTCTTTATATACTTGCTCCAAGATCTTTCTCAAGAATCTGAAGTCATTCTGTGCTCCCAAACCCTGCTGGGTGTATGGGACTCTCTATGGCTATGGCTAATGCTCCCTGTGATCTCCATGCCACATTCAAGGACACAGGGATCAATAAACTCTCCACAACGTTCAAGGCAGGAGTTTTGAGTTTGATTCAAATTTTACCAATCATTGGCTACGTAGATCCTCTTTAATCTTTAATCTCTACAACAATCTAAGCATTTTGTTTTAACCATTTCTCACCCACTGACTCTAGTTCTTCCATCTATCCATCAAATGTATCCTTTATAATTCAGGAGTGGGGTTGCAGTTGAGAGTGGAGATGGGGTGGGGGTTCTATAACTAAAATAATTATAACTTGTATAAAGTAAATATATGCACCATTTTGTATGCCAATTATACCTCAATAAAAAATATTTGAAAACTAGAGTGGAAAAAAAGACTGGATAACCCATTTCATCCAGAGTAATATCATGTCTTTCATTTTTTTCATGGTCTCTATTATTTCCAGAATTGTGGAAATACTTTCCAAATCAATCAAACTCTCCATACTATTACTCTTAATTTCTATTTGCCTCTAGAGAGCAAAGAGAACTTCTCTGCCCTGCAGTCTAAGTTCTGTTTCAGGCATTGCTGGGGCCCCAGCAGGTTTGGGTGCAGGCTACAGGTGCCTGAGGAGCACTGTGTGCTGACTGCACAGAGGTAGGTGGCTGAGTCACTGGGCTGCGAGTCTCTGATAAGCAGGGAAACATATCGGCTGGCTTTATTGAGTTGCACTGTAAACCTTCCTTCTTCTTTGTCACCAGTGGAGTATATGGACACCAGCAACTCAGGGCCTTTCCCAGAATATTGTCTGTACCAAAAGAAGTAGCTGAAAGCAACGTTGCTATAAGTGCAGTTGAGAGAGGCCGTGGCTCCCTCAGAAACACTGAGGGATTCAGGAGTCTGCTCCACCTCCTTCTGTTGGCTCCTCACACCTGGGCAAAAGACAATATTCAGACAAAGAAGGTTGGTTGGGTAGTGGATACTTCCTCCCCAGAATTTAAATCATCTTTTCACAGGACTCCCACCCTCCCTTAGTTAGAGAAAAAAAAGATATCATGATTTTACCCACAGACCTAGAATGGACAATAGCTCCAAATGGTGAACTTTATGTTCCTATGGAAATACCCAAAACTCACAGCTTAACTGAAGCCACAGGATTGCTAGCAAAACTCTGAAGAATTTCATCATTCTTTTCTCCACTGGTTCAATGAAGATTCAAATTTTAAACTCTAAAAAAAATGAGTGTAGCTTAGACGTTTCTAATTCTTCTGCCTTAGGAATCATAAAAAGAATCTTTTGTACCAATTAGAAGAAAAATGCTCTTTTTATCACCTCTGCTACACCACTAAGCCACTCCCCTCAATCTCCCTCTCTCTCTCTCTCTCTCATCCACACACACACACACACACACACACACACACACACACTTGCACTCATACACACACAGGAGAACATGAGCTTTCCTAAAAGATCCTGGGGAAGACACTGCCCTCTTGTGGACTCATGATAGTGATCAAAAAAAATATTCAAAATGCAGATTGTTTTCATGTGAACTGTTAAAAGTAAAAATGACACTTTGGTTAAATTCAGAATATACAAGAAATTCAAACTACACAACAGCAAAAAACAAAAAATCCCATTGAAAAGTGGCCAAAGATCTTCCCCACTGTTGCCACTTCTATTCAATACAGTACTGGAAGTCCTAGCCAGAGCAAGAAAGCAAGAGAAAGAAATAAAGGGTATCCAAATCAGAAAAGAGTATGTCAAAGTATCCCTGTTTCCTCACAGTATCTTCTTATATCTAGAAAATTCTAAAGACTCCACCAAACGACTCCTAGAATTGATAAATAAATTCAGCAAAGTCTCAGGTTATAAAATCAACTTACACAAATAAGTAGCATTTCTATATACTAATAACAGGAAAGGTGAGAGACAAATTGAGGGCTCAATACCATTTCCAATATCCACAAATAAAATAAAATACTTAGGAATATACTTAACCAAGGAGGTGAAAGATCTCTACAAGGAGAACTACAAAACACTGAGAAAAGAAATCATAGAAGACACAAACAAATGGCAAAACATCCCATGCTCATACATTGATAAAATCAACATCGTTAAAATATCCATTCTGCCCAAAGTGATATACAAAGTCAATGCAATTCCCATCTAAATACCTATGTCATATTTCACAGATCTAGGAAACGTAATCCTAAGCTTCATTGGGAAACAGAAAAGAACTCAAATAGCCAAACAATCTTAAGCAAAAAGAACAACTTTGGAGGCATCACATTACTTGACTTCAAATTATACTACAAGTCTATAGCAACAAGAACAGTACGGTACTGGCATAAAAGTAAACACATAGACCAATAGAAAAGAATACAGAATCCAGAAATAAAAGCATCTACCTACAACCAACTGATCTTCAACAAAGCAAAGAAAATTTTACACTGGAGAAAGGATGCCCCGGGAAATGGTACTGGGAAAACTGGATAGCCACAAGCAGGAGAATAAAACAGGACCCCTATTTCCCACCATATAAAATAATTGTTTCAAGGTGGATAAAAGACTTAAATGTAAGGCATGAAATCATAAAAACTCTAGTAGAAAATACAGGAAAAACTTTTCTAGTCATAGACCTAGACAAAGAATTTATGATTAAGACCCCAAAGGCAAATACAGCAAAAACAAATAAATGGGACATAACTAAATTAAAAGTCTTCTGCACAGCAAAGGAAATAATCAGCAGAGTAAATAGACAACCTGCAGAATGGGAGAAAATATGCTCAAACTATACATCCAACAAAAGACTAATGCAGAATCTATAAAGAACTCAAGCAAATCAGCAAGAAATAAACAGACAACACCATCAAAAAGTGGGCAATAGATATGAACAGAAAATTTTCAAAAGACAATAGAGAAATAGACAACAAGCATATGAAAAGGGGTTCATCAGAAAAATGCAAAGCAAAACCACAGCTAGATACCACCTCACGCCTGTCAAAAGGGCCATAATTAAAAAGTCAAAAAACAGTAGATGCTGGTGTGGATGCAGAGAAAAAGGAACACTTAGACACTGTTTTTGGGACTGCAAATTAGTACACTTTCTATGGAAAACAGTATGGAGTATCCTCAAAGAAATAAAAGTAGACTTATTATTTGATCCAGCAGTCCCACTACTGGATATCTATCCAAAGGAAAAGAAGTTATTTTATCAAAAAGACAACTGTACTCAAATGTTTAGTTCAATGCAATTAGTGATTGTAAAGATGTGGAATCAACTTAAGCATGCATCAATTCATGATTGGATAAAAAAATTAATATATATATATGTGTGTGTGTGTGTATATATACATATATATCATCTCACGGAGTACCACTCAGGCATGAAAGAATTGAAACAATGTCCTTCATGGCAATTTGGATAGAACTGAAGACCATTACCTTAACTAATGTATCTCGGGAATGGAAAAACTAACACCACATGTACTCACTAATAAGTAGGAGCTAAATGATGGGTACACACAGGCACAAAGAAATGTAAAGGACATTGGAAACCAAGAAGAGAGGAGGAATAAAATCTTACCTACCAGTTACAATTAACACTATTCTGGTGACAGGTATAATGAATGCCCTCACTTCAGTATTACACAATGAATACATTTAATAAAAACATTTTTGCCCCCTAAATATTTGAAAATTTAAAAAACAAAGAAAAAATAAAGAATAGGAGGGACGAGTTATAATTATTTTGTTATTATATGTTTTCACTATTTGTGAAGTGGCATAGCGATTTTTGGAAGTAAACCTAAATTACTTGTAAAAGTATATTGCAAACTACAGGGCAACCACTAAAACAAGTTAAGAAAAAATATAATGGATACGCTAATACACGAGAGAAAAATGGAGTCATGTAAAATGCTCAATTAAATCACAAAAGGCAGAAAAAGCTTTGAAGAAAAAATATGGAAAAAGAACAATGGGAGGAAATATTAATAGAAAACTGTAATAAATATTGCAGATATTAATCCAACTATATCAATAATCACTTTGAATATACCAATTAAAAGGCAAATATTGCCAGAGTGCATCTAAAGAAAAAGACTCAACTATGTGCTGTCTACAAGAAACTCACCTTAAATATAAAGTTACATATAGATAAAAGTGAATGGATGGGGAAAAATATATCATGCTAACACTAATCAAAAGAAAGCAGGAGTACCTTTATGAATTTCAGACAGAGAAGAGAGAGCAAAGAACATTATTAGAAATAAAGAGAGGTATTTCATAATGATAAAAGAGTCCATTCTCTAGGAAGACATAACAATCTTTAATGTGCATGAGCTTAACAGAGCATCGAAATACATGAGGCAAAGAACTATAAGGAGAGGGGAACCTGCATCCTTCTAGGTCCTTAAGTGTGGCCTTTTGACAGAATTCAAATTTCCCAGAGTAAATCCTTTGTTAAAGCTTGGATTCGGTCAAAGGGCCTCACTTGGGTATCTGGAGGGCTGCATGTGGCTTTAAGGCCCCAGGTTCCCCACCCCTGGTTGTAGACTTCGACACTCCTATTTCAGGAAAGGACACATCCATCAGGCAAAAAATAATACAGACATAATTGGACTCAACAGCATCAATTAACTGGATATATATAATATCTATAGACTACTTCATCCAACAACAGGTGAATACACAGTTTTCTCTAGCTCACATAAAAATTTCAACAAAATAAGCTACATTCTGAGCCATAACACACCTTTTAAATTTAAAAGCATAGAAGTCATCCGATATCTGTTCTGAGACTATATTAAAATGAATGATAATAACAGATAGATAACTGGAAAATCTCAAAAATTCACAGAGATTTAATAACATACTTCTAAATAACACATATGTTGAAGAAATAAATATCAAGAGAAATTAACAAATATTTTGAACTAAATGAAAATTAAAACACTGACGTATCAAAATTGTGAGATGCACTAAAAGCAGTGCTTACAGGGAAATTTTTAGCATTGCGACACATATTAGAAAAGATAAAGATCTAAAAATCAGTGGTCTAAGTTTCCATCTTAGGAAAATTAAATGCAAAGCAAGCAAGAGAAAAGGAATAATAAGAACTAGAGCACGAATGAGTGAAACTGAAAACAGGAAGTCAATAGAGAAAATCAAAATTCTAAACAATCTCTTTCAGAAGATAGAAGCAGAGTGAATACATCCTAGCTCATTCAATGATGCCAACATCATCCTAATACCAAAATTAACGAAAGACATTACAAGTAAAGAAAACTACAGATTAATATCCCTCATGAACATAGAGGCAAAAATCCTCAACAAAATATTAGCAAATCAAATCCAACAATTTATAAAAAGAATTATACATCACAACCAAGGGAATTTATTGCAGGTATTCAAGGCTGGTTCAAAATTTGAAAATTAGTTAATGTAATCCATCACATGAATAGGCTAAAGATGAAAAACTGCACTGTCTAATCAATAAATGCATAAAAAGCATTTAACAAAATTCAATACGCATTCACGATAAAAAAAAACTCTCAGAAAACTAGAAATGGAGGGGGACATTTTCAACTTGATAAGCAATGTCAACTAAAACCTACACTTAATATCATACCTAGTGATAAGGAACATGAACTATCATACTAAGATGAGGAACAAGTTGAAGATATGCCTTCTCTCTATTCCTTTCCAGCATCATACTCAAAGTCCTATCTAATGCAACAAGATAAGGAAAAAGAAAAAAAAGATACATAGATTGGGAAAAAAGAAATAAAATTTTGTTCTCGGATGACATCATCATCTGTGTAAAAAATCCAAAAAAAATTAACACAAAACTCCTGAAACTAATAAGTAATTAGAGCAATATTGTGAGATATAAGGTGAATATACAAAATATTATATATTGTATATTATACAATTATTTATTATTATATATGATCACTTTCCTGTATGCCAGCAATGAAAAGTGGAATTTGAAATTAAAATTGCAATACAATTTATATTGTCACCAAAAAGATAAAATACATAGGTAAAAATATAGCAAAATATGTACAAGATCTATATGAGGAAAACTACAAAACTCTGATGAAAAAAATCAAAGAACAACTAAAAAATTGAGAGATACATATGGAGAGAAAGTCTTAATACTGTCAAAATTCCCACTCTTCACAGTTTGAACTATAGAGCCAATGCAATCCCAATGAAAATCCCAGTAAATCTTTTATGGATATTTATAAACTAATTCCAAAGTTTATTTAGAAAGAGAAAAGACCTGAATAACTAATACTATTTTGAAGGAGAAGAATAAAGTCAGATAATTGACACCACCTGACTTCAAGACTTAATATAAAGCTAAATAATCAGGACAGCCTGGCAATGTCTAAAGAATGAACAAATAGATCAATGGAACAGAATATAGATCCCGTAAATAGATTCATATAAATATAGTCAACTGGTCATAGACAAAGGACCAAAGGCAATACAATGAAACAGAAATAGTCTTGTCAACAAACGATGCTGGAACAACTGAACATCCAGAGGAAAAAAAAGGAAGGAAGGAAGGAGGGAAGGAAGGCAGGAGAGAGAAAGAGGAAAGAAAGAAAGGAGGGAGGGAGGGAAGGAAGGAAGGAAGGAAGGAAGGAAAGGGAAGGAAAGATAGGAAGAAAGAAAAGAAGGAAAGAAAGAGAAAGGAAGGAAGGAAGAGGGAAGGAAGGAAGGAAGGAAAGGGGAAGGGGGGAAGAAAGGAAGGAGGAAGGAAGGAAATGAATCATCCTAAATGTAAAATGCAAAACTATAAAACTCTAAGAAGACAACATATGAAAAAGCCTACATGACCTCGGGTATGACAATTACTTATTACATACAACATCAAAGGCATGGTCCATGAAGTAAAACATTAATAAGCTGAACTACATTAAAATTAAAAACTTCCACTCTTATAAAATGCAGTATCAAGAAAATGGAAGAAATGCCACAGACTGAGAGAAAACATTTGCAAAACACAGATCTGATAAAGAACTGTTATCCAAAATGTACAAAGAAGTCTTAAAATTTAACAATAAGAAAACAGACAATCCAATTAAAAAATAAATAAAAGATCCTAACGGACATTTCACCAAAGAAAATATTCAACTGGAAAATAAGAATAGGAAAGGATACTCCGCATCATATGGCATCAGGGAAATGAAAATTAAAACAACCAAGAGATAATTCAACACATCCATTTGAATGGCTAAAATTCAGATGTCTGACAACATAAAATTCTGGCAAAGATGTGGAGCAACAGAAGTTTCATGCATTGCTGGTGAGAATGCAAAATGGTACGGCCATTTGGAGAGACAGCTTGGCAGCTTCTTACAAAGCTAAACATACTCTTGCCTTACAATCCACTAGTTGCCCTTAGTATTTACCCAAAGTAGTTAAAACTTATGTCTACACAAAAAAACCTGCAAAGGGATATTGATAGCAGCTTTATTCATAATTGACAAAACTTGAAGCAATTTTAAAGATGCTCTTCAGGAGATAGATGGGTAAATAACTTGTGGTACATCCAGACAATGGAATGTTCAGTGTTAAAAATAAATGAACTATAAACCCATGAAAGACACAGAGGAACCTTAAATGCATGTTACTAAGTGAAAGATTTCAGTATGAAAAGGCTGTATACTTCATGATTCCAACTATATAACATTCTGGAAAAGGCAGAATATGGAAACAGCAAAAAGATGAGTGGTCATCAGGGGTTAGGTTGAGAAATGAATGAGTAGGTAAAGCTCAGAGGACTTTTAGGGCGGTGAAAATACTCTGTTACTAAAGCGGTATATATATCATTATACATTTCTCCAAATCCATACAATATACAAAACCAAAAGTGAAGCCTAATATAAACTATGGACTTTGGGTGACTATGATGTGTCAATGTCAGTTCATAAAATATAAAAAATGTACCACTCTGGTGGCAGATGTTGATAATGGAAAATACTGTGGAGGGGGGCAAAACTCTGTATGTGGGAAAAATTGGTACTTTCCCCTCAATTTTGCTGTAAACTAGAACTACTTTCAAAAAATAAAGAATTTTTTAAAATGGTGAGTGTTCCCTAATACCTGATTGGTGGAACAATGGTAGGTGGGGGGAGAAAGACAATACCAGTAGAAAATGGACAGATATATGAATGGCAATATAGATGAAAATATAAATGGATTTTAAGTACATTAAATGAAGCTCCATCTTATTTATAATTAAACAAAATATTTTTAAATGAAAAAAATCTAACTTTTTAAACAGATGACAAAATGCTTAGTAATATACAAGATTTAGGGAAAACAGGTATTCTGTCCACACCACTACTGGTAGTATAACTTATTGAAACTTATCTATAAGCCAATTTGGTTGAGCTGTATAGATTACTATGAGTATATTCCTTTTCTTAAATAATATTTCATATTTTATATATTGAATAATTGACCATTACAATCTTCTTTTTCAGTTTTTTTCTTTTTTACTTTATTATGTCCTGTTCCACAATTCATGAAAGACCAACTTCCAACTTTCCTCTGGGTGTGGGAAGTGATCATTTCTTGTTACGCAGGGAGTAGTGGTTGGTGTGTAACTTACAGATTTTCTCACTTGGTCCTTTTTTCATACACCCCTTTCAAATATACCCTCAACACATACATGCACACGTGCACACACACAGCATCATTTTCCACAATTATTCAAAGGTAATCAGTGCTTCTGATTCCTAAACCTTTCCAGGAGGGCACAGCAAACATCAGGGTGCTCTTTGTTGGCTTCCCCACTAGGCCCAGGTTTCTTCTTCATCTGCTCTGCTGTGCAAGTTTTCATTTCTTCATATACTTCTCACTCTCTAAAACTTTGTTGACATCACTGTCTGGTGTCATCTCCTTTTCTATTCTTTTTGTGAGTTTATGCCCTTTTCAATTTCTATACTCCTTTTTAATAGGATTTCACAGAGATACAGAGATAATTATGTGTGCTTATACTTCCATTGGCACTGCGAAACTAACTCATGTTAGGCCTTGTTAGAAAACCAACTGATCTATGTAACTGGCTGGGGATACTCATGATTTAGACATGAGTCGGTCTTTATTTATGATCTTGATCCCTCCCTTCTGCTTTGAACATCAGCCTGTACTACCATCTGATGTTCAAAGAGAAGAAAGAGAAACCTTTCTTCTCTATGGTATATTTTGTGTTCCTCTCATGCACTGTTGTGTAACATGTAAGATTCTGTTTCTCCTCCTTCCTTCTCTTCCCTTCTTTGTCTATTAAGAATCCTGTTTAGGGGGTGGGGAGGCTATAGCTGTCCTATTATCTCTCTTGCTATACTCTGTTAGGGAGACCTTATACAGATGCCATTTCTCTGGCATATTGGACTACCTAAAAATATAACAGGACATGGCACTATCTACCAGGGTGACCTGGATAAAGATGTGGGGGCTGGACTTTGTTTACAAGGATGAGCACAGAGACAACTTCATTGTTTATGAGGTTTTACCTTGAAATTACTTTGGCCCAAAGTGAGGAAATAGTTCGTAATGGACTCTGTTTTCAGTTTCACTAATGAAGAGTTGAGTATCGGGATGTTCACTTCTTGTTCTTCTAATGTGGCCATTTGTATGATTCTTGCCTCAACCAGAAAAACTGAGGGGCAAACAGCCACAGGCCGTGCTGAAACCAGATTGGATCACAGAGGCAGACACTCAGCAGCCAGGCCCCATATGTGCTGCTTGGAGTTTGTGCTCAGCTCCCCCTGCAGTTCCTGTCACTGTGTCACTCAGAACACAGTAGTACACAGCTGAATCTGACTCATGGACTGAGGCTTTCTCCAAGTGGAAGGAGGTGGTTTCTCTCTTGTACGTGGCTTCAAAACCTTTGTTGATTCCCTTATCATTGGCCTTCGTGGCTTTCAGAAGGAGCTGTGGACCTTCACCTGGATATTGGACATACCAGAAAAGGGCAGGGTACCCTGTGGCTGTATAAGTGCAGTTTATAGTCAGGAAAGCCTCTTCTGAGAGGGTCACTTGTCCTTCCATCTGGGTTACTGAGTCTCCATGGGTTCTTCCTGGGGAGGAAAAAGAGATCTGTGTCACCTTGGACATAAAGCTCTTAGACAAAGTTATGGTTAAAGATTTTGCTGACATGAAAAGAGAAAGAGTTCAAATTTTAAGAGGCATTTTACTTACCAAGCAGTAAGAGCATCACAGTCACTAAGCCTTGAGAAGAGTTCATCTTTAGAGTGTCATCTAAATAATGTTCTTGATTCTTAACAGGAAGAAATGTTGAAGTCACAGTGAAAGATAAATCTAAACCTACAATTCACACAGGAAGTGAGTTTGTGTTAGGAAGCCACTCCCCCTGGTGGGCAAGGACTGAACTGGGATCAATGTTTTCATGGCCTCCTTCCACAAATCAAAACACGTCCTCTACCCTGACCTCGTTTATAAGGTACCTGCCATTCTCAGGTGGCCCTTGTAAATCTAAAGGACAGCTGTCATACCTTCCAAGGTCTATTGTGTTCTTAAGGACACTACCTGACATGCAGCTTCCCTACAAGAGTGTCCCAAAGTATTTCTGTAGCTGAGAAAATACCAATTTTCTTATACACATTAACAAATGCCCTTATATTCCTGTGAATACATTGTGAGCCAGCCTGTAACCTATTGAGATGTCAGAGAAATCAGAGGAAGTAGTAAGAAGTTTCATTATTATTGAATGATTCTGTGTTTTTCAGCACTGTATCCCAACATGTAGAACAGCGACTAGCATTTACTACATGCACAATAAATATTTGTTAAATAAAACAAAAATAATGAATATATGGTCTTTGATTAATAAATCACTACTACTTGAAAGAGAATATTCTCTCAGCTCCAAAACAATGTCAATTAAAGGAATGGTGTCTTTTTAAAAGAGCTTTTAAGGGGAAAAAGATCACACCATCTTTTCAATCGTCAAATATTTCTGAATTTTGGAATCATTAAAAAGTGAAAAATACGAATCCTAGACAGAAGAAACACCTTAACTAAAGTTACCAAATGATCTGAGATCATTATCTAACTCCCTTGTGTTTCCATGAATCCAAGATAAGGTGACTGGCCTGTGCCAATCTGGCAATGAGTACCAGTACCATGCTCTGATGGAGATCTAGCCTCAAGGATGTTTTCTACTATTGCCCATCTGCCAAACTTTTGTTGCCAAACTTTAACCAAATAAGTTCCCCCCATAATTAAGGGAACCCAGACATGGATTTGCATCAAAAGACTGAACCATGAGTTAGTATTATCTTCTTCCCTGGCTTTTCAAATTAATAAAGACACATCAGCTAATAGAGGTTCTAAAACCTTGCTGTTTTGAGAACTCAATCGATTTGTGAGTCATTTAAAATTACATATTCTGGGATCCCACCACTGACTTTAGAAACCACAATTTCTAAGACTGAGGCTCAAACAGTATTTTTAAAAAACTCCTCAGGTGGTTTTGTTGCAGCCAGACTGATACTGCTTCACAAGGTTTCCTTTGAGAATATTGTCCTGTGCCAAGTTGGTCGTCAAGGACCAAAGAGAATGTTCTGGGGTCACCAACAGAAAATGTCATCATGATTACACAAATTTTTAAAAACTGTTCTTTTTCCTTGAAGTACTACGAGCAAAAATAAACACTTCTCTATACTTACTTCTGATGAACTTTTATTCTATACAGCAAAACAAAAGAAATCAAAATACCTCTGGGGGTGTTATCAGAACAAAATCCAGAAGAAAGACGCAGCTTTCTTTGAGGCCCTGTAAACATTTATACCTAGACACATAGATGGAGGCTTAGCTCAGTCTGTTCCTTGGAGTTCACTCCTCACAAATTCAGATAAAATATGCATCCAAAGTCGACATGTGAATAGTTACCCAGATATAGACTTAAGAAATTCAAATATGTTTTCGATATTTTTTTTCTTCTTTTGGATATATACCCAGCAGTGGGGTTGCTGGGTCATATAGTTGTTCTATTTTTAGTCTTCTGGGGAACCTCCATACTGTTCTCCATAGTGGTTACACTAATTTACATTCCCACAAACCGTGTATAGATGGAATTGGAGAACACTATGTTAAGCGAAATAAGCCAAGCACAGAAAGACAAATCCTACATGTTCTCCCTCATATGTGGGAACCAAATACTAAGAACAACTGGTCTCATGGAGACAGAGAATAGAATTATGGTTACCAGAGGCTGGGAAGGGTAGTGGGGAGGGGTGATAAAGTGAGGATGGTTAGTGGGTATAAAAATATAGCTAGATAGTTAGATAGAATGAATAATATTTGGTAGTACAGCAAAGTGACTGTAGTCAACAATAAGTTAGGATATACTTTAAAATAACCAGAAGAATGGAAGTGGAATGTTCCTAACACAAATAAATGATAAATACCTAAGGTGATGAATACCCCAATTACCCTGATTTGATTAATTTACATTGTATTCTTGTATCAAAACATCACGTGTATCCTATAAAGATATACAACTATTTTGTACCCACAATAATTAGAAACAAAATTTTTAAAAAAGACTTGTGTAGGTATCTATACCTCAATAAACATTTTGTTTAAATGAAAATTGACCCCTTCCAACAGCTTGGAATTGCTGCAATTACATATACAGTGGTGTTTCTAGCCTTCTGCTCTTTCCCTTAGCAACTACCCACTACGGTTTATCCACATTTTTTTTTCATAAGGAAGTTCTTCTTAGGAAGTTGTGTATCCCAACCACAATAAAATATTTTGAAATAAAAATTTAAACACAGCAAAAACATTTTAACAAATAATCGGTTTCATTATACATGCAAATTCAGGGCAGATGTGTTCAGAGGCATAGCCCAAGTCCACCCACTACTAGAAGAAAAGTAAAACTAAATAAGCATTTCTGAAATATTGTAATGATTTTCCCTCTGGCTCCTAGTCAAGACTAGCAACGTAAATACAGAAACACCATGAGGAAGTTCTGTTTGCATACATGTGACTAGAAATCTCAATCAGTGCTAGGTAACTGGGGAAGGTTGAGTACTGAGCTGTGAACTCTAGGAGCAACCCTTATGGGAAAAAGGTAAAGCCCAGTTTTGAATGAACAATTATCTCCTTATTTATTTACATGCATTTTCTCAACACCTTTAAGATCAATAGCATTATAAATTATTGTTTAGAAACATTAAGCAATTTTCCCCCCAGTGTTACAGAGCTGTTTGGTTGGGGACCCTAATTGAAGCCTTCTTTGTCAAGCCCCCAGCTACTGTGACATGCCACTTCCAATCTGCTTGTTGACTTTCTTAGTGTTTCTTCTAGACTGAAATATTTGGGAAGGGGCTTATAAATTACTTAGGTTAGTCGTGGTAGGTTTTCCCCAGTAAAGAGCATGGTTATCTTCTTTTTTATTCTCTCTTGGTGAAAAGTTTATGAATTTACTCTCACAGATCACATAGAACTAAAACTTACGGTTTATAACACACACAACTATTTTATTATTTATCTCATAGTATCAATTTGTTCCTCCTTCTGAGAACTTCTGTGATGTGGGATTGGGCATGATCCCCGACTTCAACCCCACTTACTGCTCTTGCGTGCACCCTGATTACTGTGGTAGTTCACCTTTAATTTTAAAAACAGCTCATTCCTAATTCTTTTTTTTTATTATTTGTATATATTTATGGGGTACATGTGAAATTTCATTACATGTTTATAATGCATAGTAATGAAATCAGGGTGTTTAGGGTGTCCATCTCTTTAGCACAATGCATTTTTGTTTAACTATGGTTGCCCTACTCGACTATCAGACATTCAATTTATTCCTTCTAACTCTATGTTTGTACCCTTTAACACACTTTTCTTTCTCCTCCTCCCTCCCCCACACTAACAGTTCCCAGTCTCTCTTTTCTTTCCACTCTGTACCTCCATGTGATCAGATTTTTTAGCTCCCACATATAAGTGAGAACATGTGATATATGCCTTTTTGTGCCTAGCTTATTTCACTGGAGATAATGACCTCCAGGTCCATCCATGTTGCTGCAAAAGACATGATTTAATTCCTTTTTACAGCTGAATAGTGTTTCACTGTGTGTATAAATACCACACTTTCTTTATCTATTCATCCACTGATGGGCATTTAGGTTGATTTCATACCTTTGCTATTGTGAATAGTGCTGCAGTAAACGTAGAGAGCAGGTATTTCTTTGATATATTTATTTCTTCTCCTTTGAGTAAATACCCAGTAGTGGGATTGCTGGGTCAAAGAGTAGTTCTGCTTTTAGTTTCTTGATGAATCTCTATGCTGTCGCCCACAGTGGCTCTCTACTAGTTCACATTCCTACCAATAGTGTATAACAATTCCCTTTTCTCCACATCCTCACCAACATGTTTTTGTTTGTTTGTTTGTTTTTTGTCTTTTTAATAATAGTCATCTGACTAGGGTAAAATGATATCTCATTGTAGTTTTCATTTGCATTTCTCTGATAATTTGTGATGTTGAGAATTTTTTTCATGTTCCTGTTGGCTGTTTGTGTGTCTTCTTTTGAGAAATGTCTATTCATGTCCTTTGCCCACTTTTTAATAGGACCCCCTATCTCCCACCGTATACAAAAACCAACTCAAAGTGGATTAAAGTCTTAAACATATGACCTGAAATTATAAAATTGCTAGAAGAAAAGCTATGCAAAACTTTCCTGGACATTGGCCTAGGCAAAAAATCTGTGACTAAGACCTCAAAAGCACAGGCAACAAAAACAAAAATAGACAAATGGGACTTAATTAAACTTAAAAGCATCATTCACAGCAAAAGAAACAGTCAGTGGAGAGAAGAGACAACCTGTTGAATGGGAGAAAGTATTTGCAAACCATTCACCCAAACTGACGGGGGACTAATATTCAGAATATAGAAGGAACTCAAATAAACTCAACAGGAAAAAAACAAATAAGCTTATTGTTCCTAATTCTTAACTGGCTCTCTGCTCCTGACCTTGAAACCTAGTAGAACCACATTCCAGAAACCAGTCTGAAGCTCCCTTCCCCTCACCCCACTCCACTCACCAGCCATCATGGCCATTTTTTCATGTAGGGTATTTCAATGTTATCTACAGGTATCAATATTTGGGGAAAATATGGTGTATATTGAAAGTCGTAAACAGAAGCAATGCCTGAATGTATTAAAAATTGCTAACCTTGCCAGGTTTTCTTGGCTCTCCATCAATCTTCCTTAAGTAAGTTGTGGTACACTAGTTACTCAGACGTCAGGCCATCAGGTTCCACTGTCTCATAAGCTGTTTGCAATTGGGGATGCCTCTTCAGGGAAGCAGTCAGAGTGGAGCATCCTCATACCCAAGGTTGCAAAAGGCTACCTGTGTTGGGCACTCAGAAGACATTTGCTGTCTTTATCCTTCCAAATAAGGAATCATGGAACTCTTCAGAAAACTGATTACATTAACCAAAGCCATAGTTTATGAAGTAGAATAGCTATGGATAACTTGGATGCATTTTGATATTAATAAAACTTATGTTTTTAATAAATGACAAAAGTAGAAATTGAGGGCACAGGTTATTAAATGGGGAATGTAGGAGCCATATAACAGGAACTTCTGCTCTCTCAGAAATATTAAAGAAAAGCTTCTGGCCTTCTCTCCACCTCTCACTCATGCCTCTGCTCAGAGAAGATTTGTCTCATTAGTGGGTCAAGGCAACAAGTCAATCAGCTTCTGTGACTCTTACCTGAGACAAACATCATATTCTTTTCTCTGTTCTTGATGCCCCATGACACGGTCACTAGAGTAGAGATTCTCTGCCCTGTGATGGGGGTGAAGTTAGTTTGGGAGGAAGCACAAAGAGGCCATGTTGGTCATGGACCTAAGTCATGTGTCCCAATGTACATTTGCCAGCAAAAAAAGAAAAAACCTTATTTAAAAAAAATTATGTGCATGTATGTATAAGGCACATATATTGCTGGCATCTGACAAGCTCAGATAATATTAGAGAATACCATAAAGAAAAATACCTCTACCACTTGGCTTAAGAGCTAAAACATTATCCGTACAATTGATAGTTTGATATGTACTTTCTTGTTCCCATTCTTCTCTCACATGCTTCCTATTTCAGAGAGAACCTCTGCTGAACTTTGTGTCGATCATTCCCTTGAATATTTTCACATTTATACTAAAGTATTCTCTTGCAATGTCAAGTTTTGTTTTGTATATTTATAATCTTTATATATGAATAGCACCATATTATCACATTCCTATAAAAAGTTCTTTTATTGTACTCAATATTATGTTGTCAGGGTTTACTCATGCTGATAGATGTATTGTTAGTTAATTCATCTTAACAGATTATAGTAGTCCCATAGATCAATACACTACCTATATATGGTGATAAATATTTAGGTGGTTTTCCATTTTTCACTATTAGAGAAAATGCTGCCATGAATATTCTGTGACATGTTTCCATAAACAAATATGTAAGATTTACCCTAGGGCATGTATCTCAGAAGAGAATTATTGCAACATAGGTAAGTGCATTTCCATTGTTACTATATATTGCTAGGGCTGATATTTGAACCTCTGATTCTTTACATTTCTCAGTTATTGCCAATCCCATAGAAGATCAATGCTTCCTCTTCTCTCTACCTGAAGTCATCTTTCTCCCTCCCTTTTCTGTCTTATAAATACTTAATCATTTCCTAAGACTCAGCTAAGTTCCTTTCTCACATGAAAGTGCCCCTAAACCCCACGGGTAAAGTGGTCATTCCTTCATTTCAGCTTTTTATGGGACTCATTGATCACTGAATCCTATAGAAACCACCTTGCCTATATATCTGTACAAATTTCACAAAGCTATAATCTGCAGAATAGAAACCATAAAGCAGACTCCAGAAAAATAACACTATATTGACATTATCCTTTAACCAGTTCTTAATCACCTAAAACGTCAACAATTAGAATGGTCACCCAATAGTAGCATCCTTGGCATGGCCTTTGATCCATCTTAGCCTATCTTATCCAGGACAGTTGAGTTCTTCATAGAGTTGGGATGTGAACCAATTTTATTGACTATGTCTACACCTATAGACACACAGGTAATATGGTCTCTACCAACATTCCCCTTGCCATCTACTTGACCAGAGAAGGAACATATGTGAAACTATTTTAATGAGAAAAGTCCATGTGTAGAATTACAAAATTATTAGGCTTTAAAGCTAATGGGGACTTAGAGAAGATATCAACAAAATCTCACTTTAATAAAGATGAAATTGTCTTTTGAGATGATGCTTTACCTAATGTCACAGTGCCAATGAGCAGTCAGAGTTCATGATAACTCATTTTCTTTCATTCAGAATATATTTATAGAGCACTCAAACATACCACATCTCTATGTATACGTGAATTAGGACAAACTTGAGTTCAATTTAATTAAAACTCTTTTCTTATAGATCTGCTTGTGATTGCTGCCGTATTAGGTGTATGATGGACTGAACAAGACATTATTAACACTAAATTTTTCAAGAAATTTACATTTCATTTGACAGCATTAAAATTGGAAAATGGTGACATTTGAGTGTGTAACAAGATGTAAACTTGGAGGATTTAATTGAAGGAGCAAAATAAAATAGATGAGAAACTTCAAGATGGGTTGCTATACCACCTGTAGATGTTTGAAAGTGAGTCCGAGAGTCATATGTATCTAAAAACCACAAATGAGATAAAAGAATGTTGAAAGAATAGAAATTAGAAGAAATATTTTTCTTAAAAAGTATTTATTTACAAAAAACTGTGCTGTGATGCAACCCTCCCTCCCCACTCTCCTCCCCCAATTTACCTTAAGCAGAAAAAGAGTTTCTCTGGCAGGAGAGAATGGTCTGTGCCTAAAGGATTTGGGGGCATGCAATGGCCTGGTGAATATCACATGCCCAAAGAATATACAGGTAAGGGGCTAGGTGAAATGGCCTACAGTGTGAGGGCGATCTAGAGAATTACTGCACACCACTGTGTGTGAATTGCAGTCTTCTGATATGGAATCTCATTGGAAAGATCAGCCATTTAAATAGGAATCCTACTTCTTGTATTATCCTGGATAGAGCTGGAGTCCATTCTACTAAATGAAGTATGACAAGAATGGAAAAACAAGCACCACATGTACTCACCATCAAATTGGCATTAACTGATCAACACTTAAGTGCACATATAGTAATAACATTCATCGGGCATCGGGCAGATGGGAGCGGGGAGGAGGAGATGGGTATATACACACCTAACGGGTGCGGTGTGCACTGTTTGGGGGACGGACACGCTTGAAGCTCTGACTCGGGTGGGGCAAAGGCAATATATGTGACTTAAACATTTGTACATCCATAATATGCTGAAATAAAAAAAATTTAAAAAGAAAGAAAGAAAAAAATTTTAAAAATTAAATAAATAGAAATCCTGCCAAAGGGGGCTTCTGCCATATGACAAAAGGATCCATAGAATGTATATTGAGTGAACTGCCAGAAATACGAGTTTAATGTGGATCAGGACCACACTGAAAGTCAAGGCACTGCCCATGTCCATGGCATCCTGCTTAGAGAGATCCAGTGGGGGACCCTTCAAAGAAACCACAGTAATGTGCATCAGAGAAGAGATAGCTGGATTCAACAGCCAGGATCAAATAACAAGAAGCCAGCTTACAACTGAGCAAATAAGAAATTTCTCGCTTCTATCCACATTTCTTCCCTGCATTGAATCCAGGATAGGCTGTCAATTTAAGCTAAAGAAAATAGGTGAGCATGTAGTAGAGAAGGGTGGGAGAAGAGAAGGGCTGATCATACTCCATTCCCCCAAACATGGACTGGTCTACTCAGGTTGCCCAGTTTAGTGAATGGATTGGGGGAGAAGATCTCATCTTTGAATGAAGATTAAAATATTAATTTCTAGATTATCATGTTGAATTGGACATTCACCGGACATTTCTGACTCATCTTTGTTTGATGTAAAAAGTGATTGGATAATTTTCTATTATTTAAGAATGTCCAGAAAATTATGTAATCTGCCAACATTTTCAACCAGTGTCCTGGGTAACTGTTCACAGTAAATAAATAATAAGGTTAAAGTTGAAGATGAAGCTGTGTGTTTATTACATTCCATAAGTCATGGTTGTTCAACATATCAGTTACAGATTTTACCAGTGACAGGTACTTTATATGATCTCATTTAATTCTTTAGATGGCCGTGCAATTTGGACATTAACATATTCACTTTTAAGAAATGGTTCAGAGAAGTTAGGTAATTAACCTAATTAAATACATTACTCTAGGAGTAACTAGAAAAACCCTTGTTCCTCCCACCCAAAATAAAAAAAAACAAGAGCATCTGTGTAGCTTTAAAGGCCATTTTCCTTCTGCTATATCCTGGTATCAGATAATAACACAGCAGGATGAAATAAACTAAGTAGCACAAAGTTTCATAGGTGTAACCTGAACAGTGTGTCACAGCTTAATATCAAATCCAAAAGAAAACACATATCCTTTCCAAAAATAGTCCTCGAAAGGAATATAAGTCTTGACTAAAGTCACTTAAAAAGATACCAGAGAGAGCACTGTAGGGGGGGAAGGGCATGCCTTTAACCCGCACTTGGGTGAGGCAAAGATATAAAGTGTAACCATAATGTTTGTACTCTCACAATACCCTGGAATAAAAAATAAATAAAGAAAAGTTACCAGAGAAAAATTACATTCATAATAGCAAAATTTCTTAAACTTTTCTTGTCCATTTTTCTTCTATTTTATTATACAGTCAGCTGCATTCAATCTCTCTTCTCCACTCTCAAAATTCTTGTCCCAAACTCAGGGAGTATATTGATTTTTTTCTCTTTAAATTCCCTCACTAGCCTATCAGATCTATCATTTCCACCAAAGAGGAGTTCTTTACTCTTTACAATGACAATAAAGCAAACATTTTTCCCTTCTTGGATCTTGTCTATCCTCATGCTCATCATCATAACCAAAATGCTGAGAAGGGTAAAAGATGACAGTGGAGAGGAAAAGGGTGTGAATATGATATGCTAGTAAGTCTTCTCACTGCCACATATGAGTTCATAGAATGAGAATCACTATTTGCACTTGAGTAACTGAAAGACTTCAAACAAGAATAGCCATTGTATCAAGCCTTGAAGCAGAGGGTGAGCTTGGAAATTTATGGTGTTAGCATATCAATATTACGTGTACTCTCCTACTCCAAATGCTAAGGAGTTGAAAGGATGGTGAAGCTAAATCCAGGTATTCTCAATCACGAGACATTTTCCCTACCTTTCAAAGGTAGTTCCCGAGGAGAGCAGCCGTCCCTAAGCGTAAGCTCTGTGAAACCTATAATCAGTTTCTCTCTAATTGAGAACTTTCTTTCCTTAGATTTTGGAAGAAGCATGAAAATGATTTACTGATTTAGGAACTGGGTGGAGTAGACCACAACAAGACAAATCGAAAACATCTGGAATGAACTAGTTGAGAGAGAGAGAGAGAAGAAAAAAAGTAGGGCTTTCAAATGAAACAAAGTACAGATGATTTGGCCGAATTTAAGCCAAGCCAAACACTCACATTAAACATTGCACTTGGGTCTGGTTCAACAGCGGGAGCCGGCAAGAGGGAGCCTCAGCCAACACTACATCAGACACACATTGTGGATGGAGGAAATGAGTTTAGTCAAGCCAGCTGTGACTTCAAAGGGGCTGCTCTCCCAAAGAACAGTGGGAAAGGGTTCCCCCTTCAGTGAAGACTGCAAAGTTCAGCCAAAGCCAGTCCGAAGGGAACGGACTCCAGGAAGAGGCAAATTACAATACACTCACTGCACAAGTAAGAATATTTTCCTTCCCGAAGTGTCTCTGACAGTCAAAAGAGGAAGGAAAATGACGAGAAAGAAAGGTGAGACAAAAATATTCTGATGCTCATTTGAGGATTGTAGCCCTATATGCATAATTATAAAATGGGGTATTTATATACACCTTTGTATGTGCATGAGGTTTCTTTTCAGCTTAGACACCTTGCATGAATCATGTTTCCAAACGTGCAAGGAGTTTAGAACATAGGATTCTTCCTCTGACTGACTCCTATAGTTTCTTTCTCCCTTTGTTCATCTAGAAACCATATATTTCTTTTGAATTATTAACACGAATTTATTGAGGAACGGTGGGTTAGACTGTAGTCTACAACGACAAACAAGATGGTGCCCGTTCCAGTTCAGAAGGAGAAGCTAGACACATAAACAGAGGATGACGCTATTGAAAATTAAGTCTTAGACTAGTGATACCCCGAATGTGACCAGTAGCATCATCATCACCTGGGAATTATTAGAAATGGAAATCTGCATGCCCAACCCAAACCTACTGAAGGAGAAAGTTGAGGTTGGTTTAATAAGCCCTCCAGGTGATACAGATGCATACTAAAGTTGGAGAACCACCTTGATAGTAGAAGGAAAAGAGGGCTTTGGAGCAGAGAACCAACACATCTGAGCCAACCTTGAGATCATTTGCCATCTATAAATCACTTCTCAGTCCCTTCCAGATTAGATTCTAAGGAGGTGGCTCTCTACTAATTTACAGGAATGATACACAAGCATATGTCTTCTATATCTAAATTATAAGATCTTCAAGAGCAGAGGCTTATTCTTCTTTTGTGTATTTTTTCCATTCTCCGCCTACTTTCAAGACCAATACTTAGAAATTACAGAAATTCGAACTTAGTACGTATATTCTCCAGGGATTAGGGGGATGGGGGAGTAAACTCACAACTAAAGGACACGGGGAGCATTGGAGATGGGAAGGGCATGCCTCTAACCCTCGCTTGGGTGAGGCAAAGACATAAAATGTAACCAAAATGTTTGTACCCTCATAATGCCCTGAAATAAAAATTGTTTAAAAAGTAGCTAATTCAGAAATCAGACTGGTGCAACTGTTATATATTCACTGGGAGAAATTTGCAAATATATGGAGAATATAAACATTATCTCTCCCAAGCACTCATTTGATGCTTGAATCCTCTCTGTGACATCCTTACCAAGGGTTTGTTCTTCTGATGTTTGAGTACCTCCACCGATCAGGATCTCACTATCTCAAGATGCACTTTTCTTCCTTTTAGAAAGCTCTATTACAGCTACCTTCTTCTGGGCTGAACACCACCATCATTTAAATTCCATTTGTTAGTTATAGTCCTATCCCTTAGGAACCCATAGCAAAGATAGTTACATATTAATGTGACATTTTTCAAGTATTTGAAGTCAGTAATTATGTACCATATGACATAGATTAAACTCACAGACTCTGGAATCAGACTACCTGCATTCAAATTCTTATTCTGCCATTTACTCACCGTGTGACCTCAGGAGAGTTATTTACTATCTCTGTAACTTTGTTTCTTTATCTATATAAAAAGGTATAATAATAGCAGTACCTCAAAGGGCTTTTGTAAGAAGTACATGAATTAATATATGTAAATGTACCTGGAGCACAGTAAGTGCTCTAAAAGTTTTAGCTATTATTAATCATCATCATTATCCTAAAGATCTTGTTATCTGACCTAGGCCGTCTTTCTAATTCTATACTCATTCACTAAGTGAGCTCATTCACTTCCATGGCTTCAATCAACATCTATACGTTTGTGAAAAATCTCTTCATTTTCCTCTTAGCACAGAGCTAAGTGTAAGTGACCAGTTGGGGCCACATGAATTGTTCTGGTCACTATAATTTGGGTGGAAGTGATATATACCGCTTCTAGTCACAGCCCCTAAAAACACCCTGAGAAATCTTCCACTCTCTCTTCCAGCTAGCTGAACACAAAGGAACCAGTGGAGCACTACGAGTTGGAAGAAGCCTTGATGCCTGAGTCAACACCTGGAGAGGAGCTGCCTAGGAGAGCCACCAGACTGAGACGTCCACATTGGGCTTTGTGTGAGCAAGAAACGAACATTCATTGTGTTAAACCATGAGATTTTATAGCCTATCATGACAAATACAATGACAGCCCAATGTATATCTCTTGCTTAGACTTTGCTTCTGAGCTCTAGAACTGTATATTTCACTTTCTATTCAGCATTTCTACATAAACCCTCAAATAGGATAATGAGTAAACTCAAGGTCTCTGGGATTATTGACCTATATTGAAATCGCAGTCCTTCCAGGTACCAGCTTATATGACAGTCGGGGGATTATATAAACTATCCACAACTGTTTCTACTTCAGAGTGATTAGAAAATTAAACAAGCAGGGCCACTTAGAACAGTCATTGGTCAGTCATTGGTCCATAGTAAATGCTCAGTAAATATCGGTAGTATAGATATTATGACCATACCCACCCCAAATTTGCCCTTTCCCCTGGATTTCCTATATTGATAAATGTTACCACCATCCAACAGTTGTTAAAATTAGAAACTTGCAACTTAATCTTGAATCACTTTCTTTCATCCTCTCACATGGAACAAAGTACCAATAACTGATTGATTTTACTCCCTAAATACTCTTCCAAGCCATTCACTTGACTCTGTCCTCTTTTGTCGTACCATCTTCATCCTAGTTAAAGCCACCAGCATATGTGGCTCTATTACACTTGTATCCTTATTAGTCTTTTCAAATCCATCCTTGCACTCTTCAAATTCATGCTTTACATGAAAATGTAAACAGTCCTTTTAAAATTCAAACCTGATCTTGTTGGTCCAAAGTTTAAAATGCAGTAATGCCTTCCATTGCCCTTTGGTGTGACCAAATTCCTGACTCATCACTTCAGCATCCCGGCATAACCCACCGCATGACTCATTGTTAGAGTTGGCTTGGCTTCATAAAGGTGCCATGGATTGTCCCATCTTTGACGTTTTCATGTGTTGGTTACTTCTGCTTAGAATGAACTTTCTCCCCACCCCAATTAATAATTAATTCCTGACCATTCTTCACATTTCAGCTTAAATGCTACACCCTCCAGAAAGCCTTCCTAGCAAGGTCTGCCCACACTAATTAAAGACATGCCTCAAAGCACCTACTTTCTTCCTTCATTAAACTCAGTACATTCACACTTATTTGTATAATTATGTCTTCTCAGCTAGCCAGAAATCTGCATGAGGGCAAAGACCTCATATGTATGGTTCTCTACCTAGTATATTGGCTTGCATGGAGGAGGAGTTAGTTAAATACAACATAAGCTTTTAAAAGTGTGAGTATAAGTCTGTAAGGTAGCTTTATGTATCCCATGTGAATTTCTATTTGGTTGGGTCTGGAAAAAAAAGTCCTGGAATCAGTTCATGTACCCAGTGAAATTCACTTACAAATTTAGGAAACTCAGCATCTGACCTCTTTGAGTTCAAAATCTAGCTGATTTGACAGCCACATGAAGTAAAAACTGTATTACAGCATCATCCACGCTGTCATAAAAGAATCATCCCAAAACCTCCATCACTGTGTTATTTGGGGTGGGTCAGAAAGTAGTTTGTTTCTGGAAACTGCATTATGAACGCTTTCATATTCTAAACATGAAAAAATCCTCCTTCCAATGGTTCGTTGTGCACATGTGATGCAAGACCAGATTAAGAAATATAGAAGTGGTTAAAAGCAAATTGAGGTTCAGAATTAAACCAGGTAGTATTTATGCCAAGAAAAGGTTTGTGTTTACATGTTGGTCCAAAATTTGACAAACCACTTGGCTCAAGAAGGAGAATAAATGAATATCCATGGATAGTGCAATCTAGAGAAAATATTTTCTAGGGAAGGAAACTCTATCAGGGAGGGGGGCGGAGCCAGGTCACTGAGTCTCAGTGAGGAGGTTTCAGAGTCCAGCTTTCCACCTGCTAACTCTGCTATTTATGCAAAGTAGGGAGTTTCTCTCAGTAGCACTTTTTCTCTTATCTGTGAAATGCAAATGATGAGCCCCAAGTCATCAGATTGCGCATAATAGTCATTGCTATCCAAGAACCCAGCGAGGCTCAAGGAAGTTAAGAAGTTTTCCTGGGGTAACAACCCAATAATTGATAAAAGCTAGGTTTGTTACTCTCAGTATGGAACTTTTTCCATTAATTCTTAAAGGACTGTCTTCTCCCTTAAAAAAAAATAATAAAAATAAGTGAATATTGCCAAGAAGGAAACAAGCTAAACTAGGGCTAAATTCTACTGAGTGCCCATAAGCCTCTTGAGTTACATTTAGAGTGTGACAAATTTAAATTCACAGAAAATGTTCTCTGTCTTAGAAAGTTTGTGATCACATTTTCCAGAAGAGTCGAAAAAGAAAGAAAAAAAAAAAGCCAAAATAAGTGGCCCAAATTCAATAACATTGGTACTTCTGTCCTTAGTCAAAGAGGAAAAAAACAAAAACAAAAACAAAAAACCTGATGGGAGCCTCTGGCTAGAGCAATAGCTTTCCATCTGTCCTTGAAGCGTGTGGGTTTTCTTTAACTTCTTTGGAGTCATGACCAATAGTTCCATCATCTTTCCTGGTTCTAATAAAATTCTGTGATGGGTTTTATATTACGCTCATTCCAGAAGAACGCCTTGTCAGTCGTAGAGGGGCCTTTGTTGTTCACAGCAGCTTGCAATGAATGTGAGGGCAAAGGTCTCTGGCTACACTCACCAGCAAAATCAGATTCAGCTACAGGAGGAACACATTACAGGGTTGGAATCCAGCATTTGTCCCCATAGGAGGAAGGCAATAGCTCCGCAGTTATTCCTCATGTCTACTTTTGATGATTCTATAACCTATTGCCTCTTATACTGGAGACAGCCAGGATTTCTTAGCAACTCTGACCTGAACAGAAAACAAAATAGCATGCAGCATAAAAAAAAGTCTTGGGAATGTTTTCTCCAAGAGAAGAGGTCGAATGAGTTTAAATGTAAAGTCTTATAAAACCCTCCAAGTATTTTTCCCTCTTTAATAGTTCCAGCCAGTGCCTTATTATTATTCACCCCATGTTTGAACAATGCAACACTCAGATCATTGTATTCATCAAGGGAAGGAAATGCTGTGTATTCTACAAAGCACTTTGAATAGAGCGTGCTCCCTCTTCGAAGCCATACTTCACTGAGTTTTCTTAATTGCTGAATGCTGGGCTCTGGCTTAAAATTCAAGAATTTGAAGAATTGTAGAACACACACTACACCAGTAAAATCAGACCACATCACATTCCAGGGCCTTCATTATTCAAGCAAACCATTCCAGCCCTACATTATTACAAATAGTGTCAAGATTTTATATCTGTATACACATATATCAGATTATTGCAAATAGTGCCGATTATATATTTACATACATACATATATGTATAGATGCAGGCATGCATATATATGAGTTAGGAGAGAGAAGACTTAGGTTCTGGTCCTTAACACTGCTATCCACTAGTAAGAGTGAATTTGGAAAAGCTCTGAACCTCAGTTTCCTCATCTGCTAAATGGAGAAAATGAATTTGTCTCATTCACTAGTCAGGCTTATTTTAAAGCCCTAATGAAATAATGCAGGTCCTGGGGATTGATGATACTGGATATATTCACAACTTTTTGGGGAAAGGGATTTTCCTAGGTCATATGTACTATATATCCTGAAATCAAAGTAATTCAAGGCTCTTGTCCATTGTTAAATCTGTGGGATCTCTGATCAGCTCCATGGGAGCTTGTGGCAAAGCTCAATGGAGGACTGAGAGCCCTGCTCTGAGCAGGCCAGAGCCTCCTCCCATTTCCTGTCTGCAATCATTTTAAAAAAGTTTAATCAAGTGGTACAATCAACCCATTGTTTGAAAGAAGTGAAGTTTGTTGAAAATCTAATTTTTAGGTCTATTCCCCACAGTAAGCAGTAATATTCCTTTAATCCAATACATGGAAAAAAAAAAAAGTTAGAGCTCAACTTCACTTGTTCCAGTTGGTTTATGTGGTCGTATATGCAATAATTTTGACTGTAATATGCAAATTATTTGAAAGAACCCAAACATCCAATCACTGGGGAAGCACACTCTTTGAATGGATCATTATACAGCCATGAAAAAGTTATGAAAATTCTTTTTGAGTATGGGGAAGCAATCATGTTATAATCTTAAATGATAATAATAAAGAAAAATTCAAAATTTTGTAAGCTACACTCTATTAACCCTATGTAAGAGTGTTTTGTTGATTACAATGGACTCGGGGTGATAAGCAGAAAGCAACTTTCTTCTTTCAGCTGTTCCTTGAAACCTATGCAATGGCCTTCTTGAGGGAGGACTTCAACTTTTCTAGGTTATCTCAGATTTTATACATGTGTATGCATATATGCATATATCGATATAGGTTATTAAGTATGAAATGTCCGATTTCTTTAAGTACTAAGTTTGGCAGTTGATATCTCTGACATTTCACTTTGACACTTCTTGTTTTATTTTTATTCTGAAGGTACATCCTCAGTCTTTCAATGTATATTTTGGATTGTGATTGTCTTTCAAAATTTTTTTTAAAGCAATTTTTGTGAAACCATGGATAATTCAAAAATTTATGTTATTTTCGAATATGAGTTCCATCGTGGAAACAACGCAGTGTAGACAGCTCAAAATATCAAGGGAGTGTTTGGGAAGGATATGGCTGATGAACGCACAGTAAGATGATAGTTTGAGAAGTTCCATTCTGGAGATTTTAATCTTGAAAATGAGCCACGTGGGTGACCTGAGACCAAGGTGGATAATGATGAGCTGAAAGCTATAGTGGAAGTGAATCCATCTCAACCTATGTGTGAATAAACAGCAAGGTTTGACGTTACTATTCCAACAATATTGGACCATTGAAAACAAATCAGCAAGATAAAGAAGCTAGATAGATGGGTTCTACATGAATTAAACAAGCATCAGAAGAGAAATCCTCTCAAAGCTTGCCTTTCTTTGCTGTCACGACATAAAGGCGAACCATTTCTAACCATATTGTTACATGTGATGAAAAATGGATTGTTTTTGACAATTGAAAGTGTTCATCACAACAGTTGGATAAAGATGAAGTGCCGAAACAGTCCAAAACTGAATATTCATCAAAAAAAGCTAATGGTGTCTGTTTGGTGGTGCAGCACTGCTATTATCCACTACAGCTTCATGCAACCTGGTCAATCAATTACAGCGGATGTCTACTGCAACCAATTGGATGAAATGATGAGGATGCTTGTGATTAAGCAGCTGGGATTGGTCAAGAGAGACAGACCAATCCTCTTGCAAGACAACAATTGACCACATGTCAAACGAACAACGCTGCTCAAACTACAATGCAGAGGCTGATCTCGGCAACTCTCTGTCATCCACTGTGTTTACCAGACCTTGCACCACTGACTGCCACTTCTTCCAGGCTTTGGATCACTTCTTGCGAAGAAAAATATTCAGTTTTCAACAAGCTATGGAAAATGCCTTTTGCGATTTCATTGCCACTTGCTCTCCAGGCTTCTTCGATGCTGGCATAAACAAGCTACTGTTAAGATGGCAAAAACTGTGTCAACTGTTTAGGTGCATACTTTGATTAATTGCAATGCTTCTTGTTTGAGATATAATAAACTACACTTTTGATTCAAAATCGAACATTTCATATTTAATGACCTAAATTATATGTATTCTCTAGTCACCTTCAGGCATAAAAATAGTCTCATTTTAATGATTAAAATATTCAGTCCAATAATTTAATAATAATTTAATCCAATAATTAAAATAGTGTATAACATCACACACTAATTCAATTTGAAATTTTCCTTATTTAAAATGTTCAATTTAAAATGCCAACTCAGGGTCCTACTTCATGCTTGGGAAGCTGCAATGAGGGAGACATACATGGTCAGTTTCTTCTCTCTCTTCTGGCCTTTCTCTTCCACTCCTTCCCTCCATCATGAGGCTGCCTTCAGGCAGCAGAGGCAAGTAGAGGGAGAATAGAGAGGGTCACTGACAGGCCCAGACATAATTTGGTCTTCATACCATGCCCTCTTCATGCCTTTGGGGTGGGAGCTTCCCACTAAGGATGAGATCTCCCTGAGGAGCTTCCATAAGTTCATTAGAAGTTCCATGTGGCTTCCATCTGTGGCTCTAATTACCCGGCCCTGTCTTTGACCCTATCTTTCACCTCCAAGCCTCAGCCCCTGAGCTTTTGGTGGCCACCTCTCCCTGAGTCACTTAGCCCCTTTGAGCAGTTCTGTTGGGTGGAGACACTGTCAACAGCCCAGACCCATTCCTTGCACCTACAACTTGCCTGTATGCCCAAGTACAGCTCCAGTCTGTGCCCCCTGAATGCTGAGAGCCACAGCCACATTAAGGAGCTCAGGCCAGCACATGACAGACCCCGGTTCCATGTGTCCACATTCTGAGTGCTTCTCTGGAAGCTTCTCCTATTCAGCTTGAGGTAAAGGACAAACACATGCCTCCCACCCCAGGAGTGATGGCGCAACACCCCAACAAATTAAAAAATTGAGCTCTCACTCCGCCTTCTTTAACTTCAACCCTTTCATATCCTCTAGAAAGACCCCTGCTCCAACTCTCTCTTTTGGCCTCCTTCTGCATTTATGCAGATTCACAATATGCCATCAAAAACATTCTTAGAAAAATATGCATAATTGATGTTAAAAATACAACCTATGAGTTTAGAGCTACAAGTAATTGTTATTTAGTTTTCTATAGCTTCTTCCTTTTTTCCCCAAATGTTGTAAATGAGCATTTGTTAATTTCATAAAATGAATTTTTCATTTTTTTAAATAGTGGAATTAAAATTATTACCCTCAAATGTGTCCTGAAAGTCCATTTAGTGATTCAAATAAGCACCTGAATTGTAATTGTTTTTGTTGTTATTTAAAAAAAAATAAGTAATCAGTCCTCTTTCCCATCACTTCTTAGTTTTCTTGACAGTGTCTCATGAGGGAAATGTTATGGTTTCTGTATAGAATTGCATTCAAATCAAATCTGAAGACTTTTAAGGATCTACTAAATGAATCACCGAATGTATTACTTTAGGCATTGTGATATTATGAGATGTATATATGTATTTTTTTTCATCCCTGGTTCCTTGCTCAGAATTCCCATAGACTTTGCTACCATCTTTTGCTATAATGTAGGGGTTCCTTAGGCCACAGGAGTAGGTCTCAGGAGACAGAATCTCTCTCTCTCTCTCTCTGACTTTCTCTTGTCCTCTTTTCACCTGTCCAAGTCAGGACTGTAATCTGATTGTGCGTTAAAAGACCCTCATTCCAGAGAGGGTCCTGTCCCATACACTGGAGGAAGAAATGTTGCACAGAGGGGCCATGAAAAGTCTGAACAGATAGGACTTGCTGGGTTTAGATCATGAGCTTTTTGTCCAGTTACATTTCTACACAGTTGTCAATCATGCCTATATAATGAAGCCTCCATAAAATCCCAAAAGGACTGGGATTGGGGAACTTTCAGATAGCTGGATACATGGAGGTTCCTGGAGGGTGATGTCTAGAGAGGGCGTGCAAGCTCTGTGCCCCTCCTATCCCTCTCCCTACACATCTCTTCATCTGTACCCTTTGTAATATGCTGTATAATAAACTGGTAAACATGGTATCCTGAGTTCTGTGAGCCACTCCAGCAAATTAATCAAACCCAAAGAGTGGGTCATGGAAACCTCAACTTGAAGCCAGTCAGTCATATGTTCTGGAGGCCCAGACTTGCAGTTGGTGTCTGGCAGGGTGGCAGTCTTTGGGACTGAGCCCTCAACCAGTGAGATCTGATGCTATTTCCAGGTAGATAGTGCCAGAATTGAACTGAAGTACACCCAGCTGCTTTTCACTGCAGAATTGACTGCTTGCTTACTGGTGGAGAGAAATTCCCATATATTTTGGGGGCACGGAAGTCTCTGTGTTTATTTTTGTGATGTGATAGCAGAGGAAAATGGTTCGAGAGTTTTTCTGAAACAGGCATCCTTAGGAAAGACAGAACCCAATCCGTTTATCTCAAGTGATGTCACCAACTAATGTCCACTGGTTTCTGCCTTTCTTCTCATCCCTCAGGTGAGACACAGCACCATGGAGAGTGATCAAAGGCCACTATCCAGGTGAATCAAGAGGACTTGTTCAAAAGGAAAACTACTCAAACATTGTCCTTTCCATTTGCAGCCTAAATAAAAGAAAACTCATTTGCAAAGTAATGATATGCTCGCTGTGTGCTCAGATGCTGTATGAAGGTATTGTCTGGACTTAGGAGCTGTAGCCTTGGCTCCAAATCCAGTGAGCCAGAGGCCTATGAGGTGAAAGTCCAAAGAAATGGATTTCTGCCAGTGTAGACTCATTAGAGCTGATGCTATCACTGTGCTAGAAGGGAAACCTTATGTTCACCTCAAGGCTGCCAACTTTCTAGCTGCCAATGCCAACAGCAACAGCAAGGAGCACTCTGAATTTGGACAAGAGAAAACACAGCGAGAGCCAGGCTAGTCAATGAGGCTAATCATGATAGAGCTAATAATAGCAAACCTTCATTGAGCACTTACCTTGAACCAATGCTGCTGAGAACAGTCTGTGTGAATTACCCCATTTAATCTTCACTATTCTAATGAAGCTGATGCTGTTGTGATGACTGCTTTGCATATAAGAATTGAGGCTCAGAAAGGTTAAATAATTTTCTTACAATCACTCAGCTTGAAAGTGGTAAAGCTGGGATTGCATTCAGTTCTGTCCAGTGCTGCAGCCCAAGACTTCCCACCCATCTTCTCCACCTCCAAAGTCCGATCTTGCAACAGGGATTCTGGTCCTCTAGGATGTGGCTCAGAGACCCCTGCCAGAGTGACCTCTCCCAATCACCCCACATCTTTCTGTCCTTACCAGTTTGGGCCCTACCCTGAACATTTCTTACACTTCTATGATTCTTTGCTTTTGCTCATTTTTGTGCCTTAAAAATACTTTCCCTTCTTCTCTACCAACAAAGTCCACCATCCATCAATTCGATGTGCAAATGTCGCTTCTCTATGAATTCTCTCCCAGCTTCCTCCTCCTGTTAGCCTCCTAACTCTACTCCTTTAGCACCAAGTTCATATTTTAGTGAGGGGTTGGCAAGCTATGGCCTGTGGGCCAAATCTGGCCTGCTGCCTGGTTTTGTATGACCTATGAGCTAAGAATAATTTTTATATTTTTAAAGGTGTGGAGGAAAAAATACTCAAAAGAAGAATAGTATTTTGTGGCATGTGAAAATTATATGAAGTTAAAATTTCAGTGGGCATAAATAAGTTTTATTGGTACATAGCCACACTCATTTGTTGACATAGTGTCTAATGTCACTTTTGCACTGCAATGACAGCATTGAGTAGTTGCAACAAAGACCTACAGCCCAAACCCTAAAATATTTGCTATCTGACTCTTTATACAGAACCAATTAGCTAACCTCTGCATTGTAGTACCATTACATGGTGTTTCAGAAGAGTGGGCACCTATGTTTTACTGATTTTTATATTTCCTGTGTCCAGCACAGGGCCTTGTTCTTTGTAGACAATTTAATGAGAATATAAATAAAAGTAAAGTGAATATGAGGAAAAGATGGTGCACCAAGAACCAGGAGTCTTGGATTTCAGTATCATCGTTATAAATTATTGTATTTCTCAGGCACACTCAAAGTAGGAAAATTTGATAAACACTCTTCACATAGGGATAATGCAATAATCTAGAGCTATTAGCAGCAAACTTGTACCATCTGTAGGCTAGAAGGAGCCAGGAGTGGGGGCAGTTTCAGGATTCCTATAAAAGAAAATCATGTAGAGTCAGCCACTTTGAGAGTGCCTGGTCTTCTGCAGAGAAACAGACAACTGATAGGAACCTATCAGGGAAGGAGCCAAGAAAATAAGTACACTGACCTCATTCTCCTCCCTATTCCCATCTTCCGCTGAGTCACCCTATTGGCGAAACCTGATGAGGCACTGGAACCCTGTCAGTGCCTTGTGCAGTGGTTGGTTCCTGGAAAAGAGAGCAGGATGGAGGACAGAGGCAAGCTGGAGAGGCCAGGGGAAGATATCCTACAGATAAACTTAGTGACGAGTCACAACTATTGTCCAGAATGATTTCTTCACCCATTAAGTGGGCAAGTTGGGTTATAAGATCTTTATAATTACAATAACCAAAACAGCAACAACAATAATAAAAGTTATTTGTTAAGGCCTTGTTATGTCCCATACACTCATTTTGTGAAATAGCCTTCAGAATAAATATTATCCCCATTATACAAATGAGAAAACTGAGGCCCAGAGAGATGTTGCAGAATAGCCAGTCACACAGCTAATAAATTGCTTCATTTGAAACTATACTGGACTTTCCTCCCACATTTTTACTTTGCATAATCCCAATCTGGTTGCACTAGCTAGGGCAATAGCTGCTTAGGGCCGCTGCTGTCTTTCATATTAAACTCAACACCTACTACGCAGCGTTAGGTTACCTGGTTAGCTGTTCTAGATTTACTAAATTCACACAGGCCTCCTTGATCTCACACTTAGTTTCCTATGGTCACCAATTTCAGGCAGTCTCCCTAGTAGATGGGTTGAGACATCTTGGAAGATCAGAACAGCTAAAGAAGTATGGTCCCTCATATGTAGCTTCTTTCTTGTTACTGTCATAATATAAGACTTGGGCAGAAGTCCTGGTAACAGAGACTTTTGATGACAGATGTACCCATGTTCTCCAGGAAACATGTTGAAGGCTGAACATTATAAACACTGGTATGTTTATTTATTTATTCTGAGCAATTTGCTCCATACTAGATCCCTTTGTATATCATAACATGGATGTGATCTCTTAATTATTCATGCCATTAATAATTGACACCATTAATAACACTGTAGTGCCATTAATAATTGAACACATAAAATGGAATTCTCTGGAATTAATTTATTATCATTAATTTTCTGTGCCAGCTTACCAGAGTTCATTAAAATAGTGGTCAGAGTCTGTGCATCAAATTATTTAACTAGTTATTTTAAGGTTTAAAAAGGCCAAGAAATCATGGAATCCATTTCAACCACTTCCCTTTCTTGCCATTAACAGACCCTCTTTCATCTTCTCTCTCTCCAGGAAGGAGAGAAAAGCTTCTTATGAACAACTCCGCAGCATTTGGCATATGCTCCGTGCTGGCTTATAAAATGCAGGCTGAAGAATAAAAGCAGAGAGGGACGCTGCCTACGGAGCCACATGGCCTTGCAACAGACATGCCCTCAGGGCCGCCAGTCCTCCCGGGCTAGGTGCAAAGCTCAGCTCCCTTCCTGCCATAGGCTCCTTGGGCTGTCATGTGCCCCATCCCTATTTAAAGCTTTTGCCTCCTATTTGCTCCTTCAGGATTCATCTTCCTTAAGCTGGACAAAGAAAAATATTCCTGCCTCCCCCAAATGCCCCTTGATGATAGCCCTGAAGATAAGCCAGTTGATCCTTTTAAGAATTTCAGAGTCAATTACAATAAAAAAACTGAAAGCAGAGAGTAAAAAAGACCTACACAGATAGTATACACAGGCTCAATATTTTGATTTTGCAGAGCTCCAATCTTTATACAAGGCACTGAAATGTATTGGGCCTAATTTCCTTATCTACAAGAGAGTGTGATACCTATGGCAAAGGTAAAAGTGGTAGCCATGGAGAAGCACCATTTCCAGATCCCCATTCTAGGAAGGACCTGATGCTCATGTGAAGGAGAAGGTGGGCAGAGAGCTTCTAGCTGTCAGCTCCTTCACGCTCTGCTCAGGTACACAGAACTGCCTCATCCCAGGCCACACCCTTCCCAGGTAGGATGACCAACTCATTGGGTTTGCCTGGGACTGTCCTGGCACCAAGTCCTGCATCCCAGGATGGATCTCTGGGCTGGAGCCTGACTGTACAGGTGCATGCTTAAAAGCAGAGACGTTTTTCCTCAGCACTTGACAAGGACAATCTGTGAAGTTCTGGGTCCATTGTCTGGAACAATAGACAACAGTGATTCCGCTCTTCCCCCACCCCCATGCTCAACCCTGCCCACACCAGCTGAGCCAAGCGCAGCTGCTGACAAAGCCAACTGGGATTCTTTGACACGAAAATTAATGGTATATATTCCCCCTATGAACTCCCATAACACTCTATAACTTTCTAATGATGCTTTCCATGTTTCATCTTTTATCATAGCTATTGCTGAACCTTTCCTCTCTCTCCTGGACTGGGAGCTGCAGACATCATGCCAATGATTGGCACATTTGTGTGTGAAGAAATAAGGGAATGGATGGCACACTTCTCTCTCTTGTATGCCCATTAAAGTTTAAGAGAGCTCTCAACAGCAAGGGATTACACATATGTAAAACTTGTGACATCCTAGCCTAGGTTCTCTTACCTCCACCTGATATCTCAAGACCTGGGATCTTAACTCTTAGGTTTTCTTGTGCATGAATAAATCTGTTAAATAATAGATGCAAAATCACTTTAGAAATCATTTCAACACATAAGTGTACATATAAGAATAACATCTATTGGATGTCGGTCGGGGGGGAGAGAGGGGAGGGGAGACGAGGGGACAGGTATTTGCATACACAAAGAGTACAATGCGCACCATCCAAGGGATGGGCACATTTGAAACTCAGACTTGGAGAGGGGGGGAGGCAAGGGCAACATACATAACCTAAACATCTGTACCCCCATAATATGTTAAAATTAAAAAATAAATAAATAATAATAGATGCAATATCACTTTAGAAATTATTTATGCAAGAGTTTAAACCTGTAAATACTTCTTGTGTCTTTGTTTAAACATATTCTAATCCAGTCTTTGAAATAGGCCAAAATGTGTTGGAATTTCTATTCTAAGTTAGACTGAGGTTTTCTGATAGAAAGAAAAAAATAAACTAATATTATCTAGTAGCAGATACTTACTAATCTTCTCTTAGTGGATTGAATGGTTCAGTCTGCATTTTAGGATCTTTGAAAATCTTATCTATGCATACTAGAACCTTTTTTCCCTTATGTCCCTGGAGGTGTCTATAAATAGATACACTTATGTGTTCTAGAATACAAATTACGGCTATTTTTCCATCTCTCTGACCTCATTTAACGCTCCTCCTGGAGTTAGTCTTCCTGATTAATCAGAGGGGAAAAACTCACAATATCACCTGGATGCTTTGATGAAGGATATTGAACCCCAGTGATAGAAATCATCCCATCCCTGTTGAAACTTATCAACTATTAATCAGTTCACTCACTGGCCAGAGATCCATCTGTATCAGATGATATTAAATTCTATAGGAAAAGGAAACATCTGCAATACAGAGGCCCTTGAATTTAAAACTCTTTGCCTTTCTGCCATTGAGGTTTGAAATTGGGTACTTCTCCAAATTAATTTAACCACACAGTTCCAACTAAAAACTTTAGGTCTTGTATCAGTACGTATCATCATCTGGCATAGTAAATGTTGATTAATTTACTTGTTTATTGTCTATCAACCCCCAATATAAATAATTTCTATAAGGTTAAGTATTTTTTTAAAGAGTTTCTAGCACAGATTTTTACTTGTTGTATGAGTGAATAATGAACTTCTGAATTTTCAAACTCAGAACATATCAAATGGAAGGAACTTTCAAAGCCATCTATTTCAACTTGCCCCTGTATCTCTCTAAACAGTCATGGTCTTGACCATGAAATGTTCCAGGAAAAGAGACTCATTATCTCCCGGAAAGGCAGCTCAGTAATTTTGCTTTCATTGTGGCATCAAATAAGTTTACTCACAGGGCACAATGTCCATAAAATCATACTTAGTTTTGTACTTGTTACAATGGAATGAGCCTTATAGCTACCCCAAAGGATTAATTCTTTCCATAAAGTCAAATGCAGTTTTTTACAGACAGCATTTATTGAATTCTTATTACGCTCTAGGTGCTTTGCTCACAATAATTCTCATAATAGTGCAATGAGGCGATATTTTGTATATCATTTTCTAGCTGAGCCAAATGAGCTTCAGAGAGGATATTACTAAGACACTCAGCTAAAAAGTGACAGAGAATTCAGTCCTGTATTCATGTCTTCCTAACATTATTGTGATCGCTATTCAAAATAATCAATAACACTTGAAGAGCACTTCTACAGCTCACAGAATGCTCACAGATCTAACTCACTCAAAATTTATTAGCAATCAATGATAAGGAAAGCATGGTTCATCCCGAAGCTAGAGAGCTTGAGAGACAAGTTAAGGACAATAAATAGTGGAGCTGAGTTAAAGCAAGTTAACTGCAAACAAATTTCATGTTGTTTACATTAACACCACACTACTACAAAAAAAGTCTCCTATTCTAGAAAGTAACTCCTTCCAAAATATTGGCATTTATTTAAATCACTGAATTAATAAATACATCTTTATTGTATCCTTATCATAAGCCATAATTGAAACTGAATGGATGAAGATAAAGAAGGCATAGATCTTGCATACTATGAGGTCACAATCTTGGTGACAAAGAGACATTCACAGAAATGTTTACAAACATCACAAAAGGCAGTAAGAGTTAGATGTCATGCTAACTCTAGGACATTAGAGCAGGGCAGATGTTTCATCCAGTTAGTCTTTGTAATTAGACTGTAATTCTTTCTTCTCTATTAGACTGTAAATATTTTGAGGGCAAGAATGGTGTTTGGACATTTTGATATCCTCTTAGCATGTGATAGAGAACTTTGCACAAGATAGGTGGCAATGATGGTGGCGTTGTATGGCAGAAGCTGCTATTTTACGCAATGGCTTAGTCATTCATCTGCTCAAATACATTGATAACCATACATGGATTTATTCTTTAGTTGGAAAATTATATTTTAGTAGGAAAATTATATTCTCCTGCCAATGAGAGTTAGTAGGGTCATTGAAACAAAGACTAGAAGGCAAGAGAAGAATTTATCAAACTAGGAATACTAACACCTCGTTTGTATCAAAACAAAAACTGGTACAAGGAGGATTCAGAGTTGATAAAATTGAATGAAAGGATTTCACGTCCTAGCAGTAATCAAAAAATGTTATTTAAGCTATACTACAAGGCTATAGTAACCAAAACAGCATGGTACTGGCACAAAAATAGAGACACAGACCAAGGGAACAGAATAGAGAACCCAGACATAAAACCATCCACATATAGCCATCTGATCTTTGACAAAAAGGGTTATTAAAGGAGGTGGCTTTTGAAATGGGCCCTGCATGCTAAGTAGGTGATCAATAGGCACAGAGTGGGAAGAAGAGAACTTAATATTGTTTTATATGGTTTTTCTACTTTCTGGAACAAAACATTCCATGGAAGAATCAACAAGACAATTATGTAAAGAGAATTCATTTGCTCTTGTGGAAGAAAATCTAGTATAATAGCTTAATAATATATTTACTCTGTGTGAGTCTCTGGCCCACATTAAAAGAAAATTGAACTTAAAGCTATCCCTGCTACAGCTGTCTCCTTAGCTATAGAAATACATGCAAGAAAAAATAACTATATATATATATACATATATGTGTGTGTGTGTGTGTGTGTGTGTGTGTATATATATATATATATATATATATATATAAGAATATCAGAATTTGGGGCAAATAAGGCCGGGCATGGTGGCTCACGCCTGTAATCCTAGCACTCTGGGAGGCCGAGGCGGGCGAATTGTTTGAGCTCAGGAGTTCGAAATCAGCCTGAGCAAGAGCGAGACCCTGTCTCTACTAAAAATGGAAAGAAATTAATCGGACAACTAAAAATATATAGAAAAAATTAGTCGGGCATGGTGGCGCACGCCTGTAGTCCCAGCTACTCAGGAGACTGAGGCAGTAGGATCGCTTGAGCCCAGAAGTTTGAGGTTGCTGTGAGCTAGGCTGACGCCATGGCACTCTAGCCCAGGGAGAAGAGTGAGACTCTGTCTCAAAAAAAAAAAAAAAAAAGAATTTGGTGCAAATAATCTGGTTGTACTTACTAAGACTTATTATTTAAAATGTAAAGGATAGAATCATATTTTTACTATCTATGCATACTTCAGCTGTCTTTGTAGTCTTGCATGTAAAGAGAATAACAAGTTTTATACCGTCAATATCTAAAAGTCCTATATGCTTGTTTTGAGGTAAATTTTGCCCCACTAGAGCTCTACCTGATTAAATCAATTTCAGACCCTGAAATTCACACTTTCTAAGGCCTATGAAACAACAGAAAGTTATAAAACATTTTTGCACCTAAAATCAAATCAACAACTCAGCTACAGACACCAGCTGTGTTACAAACTGCTGTAAAACATGGAGAGACCTGACATCTTTAAACTTTCTGTGTATTCAGTGCCAATCTTTGTGTCTATTTCTCAAGGTTTCTCTGGTTACTGTATCCAGTGCTGGCTGTTTAGGGGTGATAAGAAGTCATAGCTCTTTTCCCTCTGAGTTCAGTTCAAATTGAGACATGAATATAAAAAAATAAAATTTCCACTTCCAGTTATTGGGACACAAGAAGGGCTACAATTTAGTAATGAGTGAACAGGTTCAATGTTATCTCAGACTAAATTAAGGAGATTGTTTCTTACCCAAATTGCTTATAAGATTAAAAGTAAATACTCTCCAGAGCAAGGTAACACTCATACACAATGCCTTGCGTGGGTGATCAGTAAAGAAATTATAAGACATATGAAGAGATAAGATTTTAAAATACACATATTATGGAAGCAGACTCACTCAAGAGAGCCAAGGATAGAAGTTATGTGTCACAGACTTTAAAATCACTATGCTTGAAATGTTAAAAAAAGAAATCAGATGATATTATGGAGAATTTCAGCAGGAAACTTGAAATTATAAAAAAAAATCAAATGGAAATTTTAAAATTTAAAAATAAAATAATCAAAATTCAAGATTTTCATGTGTTAAACTGCAAAGTTGATAAAGTTGGGGAGAGAAATATTGAAATGGAAGATAGATGAGAAAAAAAATCTTAGTGATACACGTAACAGGAAGAGGGAAAAAAGAAAGGAGAGGTGAGATTTAGAAATGAGCCTACGAGGCATGTGGGACATAGTGAAAGGGTTTAACATACATTACCTGGAGTCCCAGAAGGAATGGAAAGAGAGAATGGGGAAAAATAGTATTTAAAGGCAGAACAGTCAAGGATTTGCCAAAACTGACAAAGAGAACAATCTTTGGGGTAGCCAAGATGATAGATAATAGATAGATAGATAAATAGATAGATAGATAATAGATATTTCAAATCAGTGACAATACTAGTCCTAGTGATAGTTGACTACATAAGAAAAAAATGGGAACCAGAAAAAATCAAAATGATGTATTTAAATTGTTGAACAAAATACTACTAATCTAGAATTCTCCACTCAGTAAAAAAGATCCTTCAAAAATAAAGGTGAAATGTAAAAGTATTTTAAATGAGACAAAACTGGAAGAATTTGTCATGTGCGATCCTATATCAAAAGAATTAATAAATGGAGTTCTTCAGGAAAAAGGAAAATGATGAGAGATTAAAAATCTGGAAGGATGAGAAGCAACCAAAATGGCAAATAATGTGGACAATTCCTAAGAATAGTGAATATATAACTAAAAATGATAATGGCTCATATAATTTAAAGTACATGCAGAATTAAAATACATGACAACAATAGCTCAATAAGGTTGGATGGGATAAATGGAGTTGAATTCTTTAGGATAAGGATGGAAAACATAGTGAGAGAACATACAGTAAATAAAATAACAAAGGGGAAAATAAAATAATAAAAAATAATTAAGTAGAGGCAAAAAAAAGCCAGTGAAGTAGAAAATAAACAGAGAGATGGTAAATATAAGTGAAAATATATTAATAGTTACTTCAAAAGTAAATTAACTAAATATTTCAATTAGAAGAACAAAGATTAATAGCTTTGATTAAGAATAAACTAACTATAAGCTTCTTAAAGGATAACATATACCTTAAATACAAGGACACAGAAAGTTTGAAGTAAAAGTTCAAAAAAATATAATGCTACATTAATAAAAGAAATTTGATATATTATTAATATTAGACATAGTAATTTTTTATTTTAAGGCTTTATTTTTTAAGAAGAGTTTTAGGTTCTTAGCAAAATTGAGAGGAAGGCACGTGCAGAGATTTCCCATATGATTCTTACCCCCACACATGCGCAGCTTCCGCCATTATCAACATCCCCCACCAGAGTGGTACATTCGTTCAAATCAATGAACCTATATTAACGCCGTATCACTCAAAATCCAAAGTTACATTAGAGTTCACTCTTGGTGTTGTACATTCTATGGGTTTGGACAAATTTTTAATGACATGTATCCGTCATTATATTAATAGTATCATACAGACAAGATTCACTACCCTAAAAATCCTTTGTGCTCTATTTATCCCTTCCTCCCCTCAACCCCTGACAACCACATATCTTTTTACTATCTTCATACTTTTGCCTTTTCCAGAATGTCATATAGTAATTGGAATAAGAATGCGTAGCATTTTCAGATTGACTTCTTTCACTGAATAATATGCATTTAAGTTTCCAAAATATCCTTTCATGGTTGATAGCTCATTTCTTTGTAGCAATGAACAGCATTCCATTGTTTTGATGTACCAGAGTTTATTTACCCATTCACCTTCTGAAGGACATCCTGATTGCTCCCAAGTTTTGGTAATTATGAATAAAGTTTCTACAAATATCCATGTTCAGGTTTTTGTGTGAACCTAAGTTTTCAACTCCTTTGGGAATATTCTGCAACCATGCTATACTCCCTTACTAGTTTCAGGAAGATTTTTTTGTTGTTGATGTTCTCCTATTTACTATAGGAGATCATGTCATCTGTGAACAAAGACAGTTTTATTTCTTCAATCCCATTCTACCTTTCATTTCCTTTTTTGTGGGTTATTGCATTAGCATGGACTTCCAGTATGATGTTGAAAAATAGTGGTAAAAGGAGACTTCCTTGTCTTGTTCCTGATCTTAGTGGAAAAGCTTCTAGTTTCTCACCATTAAGTATGATGTTAGCTATTGTTGTTTTGTAAATACTCTTTGTTGAATTGAGGAAATTCCTCTTTTTGTCTAGTTTACTGATAGTTCATACCATGAATGGGTGATGCATTTTATCAAATGCTTTTTCTGCATCTGTTTATTTGGCCATGTGATTTTTCTTTTTAGGCCATGGAAGTGATAGATTACATTATTTGATTTTTTAATGTTGAACCAGCTTCACATACCTGGGATAAATCTCACTTGCTTGTGGTGTATAATATTTTATTCATTATTTGATTTGATTTTCTAATATTTTGTTGAAGATTTTGCATCTATGGTCATAAGAGATCTTGGTTCACAGCTTTCTTGTAATGTCTTATTTCTTTTTGGAGTTAGGGTAATTCTGACCTTATAGAATGGGTTAGCAAGTATTTCCTCTGTTTCTATCTTCTGAAAAAGATTGTAGAAAATTGATACAATTTCTTCCTTAAATGTTTATTGGAATTCATCAGTAAACGTATCCAAGTCTGGTGCTTTCTGTTTTAGAAGATTATTAGTTGTTGATTCAATTTTTAATAGAGATAAGCCTATTCAGATTGTCTATTTTTTCTTTTGTGAGATTTTGCAGGTTTGTGCCTTTCAAAGAATGAATCCATTTCATCTAGATTATCAAATTTTTGAGCATAGAGTTGTTCAAAATATTCCCTTAACATCCTTTTAGTGTACATAGGATCTGTAGTTATGTAACCTCGTTCATTCCTAATATTAGTAATTTGTGTCCTCTTAAATTACTTAGCCTGGCTAGAGGATTATTGATTTTACTGATCTTTTCAAAGAACCAGCTTTTAGTTTCACCAATTTTTCTCTATTAATTTTCTTTTTTCAATTTAATTGATTCCTACTCTAATTTTTGTCATTTCTTTTCTTCTCCTCACCTTGGGCTTAATTTATTATTCTTTTTCCAGTTTCCTAAGGTGAAAGCTTAGATAATTGATTTTAGAACTTTATTCTTTTTTAATACATATATTCAATGCTATCAATTTCCTTCTAAACATTAATTTTTCTGCATCCTCCAAATTTTGATAGATTATATTTATTTAGATATTAAAATATTTTTTAATCTCTCTTGAAATTTCTTCTTTGACTCATGTCTTATTTAGAAGTATGTTTTTTCTTCTCCAAATATTTTGAGATTTTTCCAATTAACTTTCTGTTAGTTTCTAGCTTAATTCCGTTGTGGTCTGAAAGCAGATATTGTATGATTTCTATTAATTTAAATTTGTTAAGGTGTATTTTATGGGCTAGAATATAGTCTACCTTGGTCAATGTTCTATGTGAGCTACTGTTGTTGGATGAAGTACTCTACAGATGTCAATTACATCCAATTGATTGATGATGTTGAGTTTAACTGTATCCTCACTGATTTTCTGCCTGCTGGAGTTGTCCATTTCTGATAGAAGAGTGTTGAACTCTCCAACTAAAATAATGGGTCAAATTATTTCTCCTTGCACTTCAATCAGTTTTCATGTCACATATTTTGACACTGTGTTGTAAAGTTCATACATGTTAAGGATCATTATTCTTCTTGGAAAATTGACCCTTTATTATTATGTAATGTCCCTCTTTATCCATGAGAGCTTTCTTTGCTGTGAAGTCTGCTCTGTCTGAAATTAATATAGCTACTCTTGATTTCTTTTGACTAATGTTAATATGATATATCTTTCTTTATCCATTTGCTTTTAATCTATATGTGTCTTTATATAGTGGGTTTTTTGTAGAAAACATATACTTGGATCTTATTTTTTGATCCACTCTGACAATCTGTCTTTTGATGATGAGTGCATTAAGACCACTGGCTTTCAAAGTTATTATTGACATAGTTGGATGGATATCTACCATACTTGTTACTGTTTTCTACTTGTTGCCCTTATTCTTTTTTCTCTTTTTGCATTTTTATTTTTTCCTGTCTTTTGTTGTTTTAGCATTTTATATGATTCCATTTTTTATGATTCCATTTTTTTCTCTTTTCTTGGCATATCAGTTATATATCCTTTTTTTCCCTCTCTTCAGTAGTTTTCCTAGAGTTTGAAATATACATTTTTAACTAATCCACAACCACTTCTCAAATAACACTTTACCACTTCAAGCATAGTGTAAGTACCTTATAGTAACAAAATTTCCCTATTTCCTCCCCACACTCCTTGCATCATTGCTATCCTTCATTTCACATTAATGTAAACATATTATACATAAGCAAATATATACGTATTCCTTCAATGTTTGTTTGTATGAGACAGTCTTTGTTTCTCCTTTACTTTTGAAAGATAATTTCATAGGCTACAGAACTCTAGGTTGGTGGAGTTCTTTTTCTCAAGACTTGAAATATTTCACACAACCCTTTCCTTGCTTGTATGGTTTCCGAGAAGTCAGATGTAATTCTTATCTTTGTTCCTCTATAGTTTAGGTGTTTTTCCCCTAGCTTCTTTCAGAGTTTTTTCTTTATCTTAGATTTTCTGTAGTTTGAGTATGATATGATTAGGTGTAGGTTTTTGCATTTATCCTGTTCAATGTTTCTTGGGATTTCTGAATCTGTGGTTTGGTATCTGACATTAATTAGAAGAAATTCTTTGTCATTATTATTTCAAATATTCCTTCTGTTTCTTTCTCTCTTTGTTCTCTTTCTGGTATTGCCATTACATGTATTTATACTTTTTGTAGTTGTCCCGCAGTTCTTAGATATTCCATTCCTTTTTTTTTTTTTTTTCAGTTTTATTTTGTTGCTTTTGAGTTTTGGAGCTTTCTGTTGATAACAGCCTCAAGCTCAGAGATTCTTACCTCAGCCATATCTAGTCTACTTGTGAGCCAATCAAAGGCATTCTTCATTTCTGTTACAGTGTTTTTGATCTCTAGAATTTCTTTTTGGCTCTTTCTTGGGATTTTCATCTCTCTGCTTACATTGCCCATCTGCTCTTGCATGCTGTCCACTTTATCCATTGAAGCCCTTAGCATATTAAGCATATTTGTTTTAAATTTCTGGTCTGATAATTTCAACATCCCTGCCATGTCTGGATCTGATGTTTTTTCTGTCTTTTCAAACTATGTTTTTGGCCTTTCAGTGTGTCTTGTAATTTTTTCCTGATAGCTAGACATGAGGTACTTGGTGAAAGGAACTGCTATAAAGAGACCTTCAGTAATGGGTGGTGAGGTGTCAGGGGAGGGGAAGCCTTCTACAGTCCTATGATTAGGTCTCAGTAGTTTAGTGAACCTGTATTTTTGGACTGTGAACATCAAAAATGCTTCTCAGGTTTTTCTTTTACCTTAGGTATTTCCCTTCCCTTATGGAAACCTAGAGCTGGCTGGAGTTGGGTATTTCCTTTCCAAGAGGAGAGTGTGGCTCTGATAAAAACCCCTGAAAGCTACAGTTAACTAATTTCTCCCGAGGGAAGACTTTGTAAGGAAGAAGAATATGCTCTTGTATATTTTTAAATGATTCCTTTACCCCTTTCCCTGCCAGAAGTAAGAGGGGATGTTTCCCTGATATTTACTGTGAGAACCTAGCTGAGCTTCTGGAGATAAAATTCACAAAAAGTTTAAGGGTCCACTATGAATGGATCCCTCTGGAGTTTTTCACTCTCACACTTGTCCACTCTGAGCCGCCAGCAATTTGTCAATTACAGTTCTGGTTTTCCTAGCCTGGTACTCGTTCCCATGGAGAGTTCAGCGTATGAGTTTCTGCTCTAGTAAGTTGTGATTCTCTGTATGCATCTCTCAGTCTCTCTGATTTTAGGGGCAGCAGTTTGCCCTGTGATCTACTTCTCTTATGTATCTAAGAAAAGTTGTTGAATGTTTCAGTTTGCTCAGCTTTTTACTTGTTAGATTGGTGTGGCAAATTTACAGCTCCTTACATGTAGAACTGAAAACCAGAAGTCCCATAGTAATTTTTGAAGCAAGAAACATTACTAAAAATAAAAAGATATGGGTTTTTGATGATAAAAGAATCAATCTATAAGGAAAATATACCAATTCAAAATTTGCATCCACCTGATAACGTAGCTTCAAAATATGTAAAGCAACTATTAACAGAACTAAGAGGAGAAATACGCAAAGTCAGTCACTTGGCAGAAATTAATGGATATTTCTCTCAAGGTATGATAAAATCAGCAGACATAAAATTAATAAGGATTAAGGATATTCAGACAATATTTATAACAAACACAAACTACTTGACACATAGAGAACTATGAATCCTATAACTGCAGAGAAGAATAATCAACAAGGGAATTTGAAGAGTGTATACAAAACATAGTTTTATTGTTGTTGAAGCTGAATTAGAGGAAGTGCTTTAACTTTTGTCAGAGTAAGCCTTCCAACTACTCCTTCCACCACCAACACCTCCATCAAATTAAACTTTTATCCCTATAGAAGCCAGACAAGTGTAGGCCTGCCAATAGGAGGGAGGCAAGAAAAGAACACCAAAACTGAGTACTTGCAGGTCTGATTTTCCAAATTCCATATTCAGATCAGGAGTTTCTTTTGTGAGGACTATGGCATAAAAAGTCAAAACTCTTCCTATCCTAATTAATTTTTCTCTTGGATGTGGAAATTTCCTCCTGGAAACGTGATACTTAGAAATTTCCTTCAGATTCATCCATGCTATCACAAATAACAGGATTTCCCCTATTTTAAGACTAAATAGTATTCCATTGCGTGTGTGTGTGTGTGTGTGTGTGTATACACACTTTTTTTTATCCATTCATTCATTGATGGATACTTAGATTGTTTCAATAGTTGGCTATTGTGAATAACGAGGCAGTGAGCATGGAAGTATAGATATCTCTTTGACATACTTATTTCTTTTCCTTTCCATATGTACCTAGAAGTGGGATTATGGTGTCCTATGCTAGTTCTATGTTTAGTTTTTTGAGGAATCTCCATGCTGTTTTCCATTATGGCTATTTCCACCAACAATGTATAAGAGTTTCCTTTTTCTGCATAATCTCCAACCCTTGTTATCTTTCATCTTTTTGATAAAAGCCATTCTAACAGGTATGAGATGATATCTCATTGTGTTTTTAATTTGCATTTTTCTAATGATTCATGATGCTAAGCATTTGTTCATGAACCTGTTGATCAATTTGTATGTCTTCTTTTGGAAAATGTCATTATGCTAAGTGAAATAAATCAGGTACAGAAAGACCAATATCACATGATCTCACTCACCTGTGGATTCTAATAAAGATGAACTCATAGAATTAGAGAGTAGAGTGATGGCTACCAGAGGCTGAGGGGTACGGGGTGGGAGGGAACAGGGAGTTGTTGATCAAAGGGTGGAAAATTTCAGATAGACAAGAAGAATGGATTTTGAGATTTATGGCACATCAGGATGACTATAGTCAATAACAATGCATCATATAGTTCCAAATAGCTATCAGAGTAATTTTCAAATATCACATCATAAAAATGATAGGTAAGAGAGGTGATAGATATGTTAATTAACTTGATTTAATCATTCCACATTGTATACATATATAAAAACATGACACCGTACCTTATAAATATATACAACTATGATTTATCAATAAAAAAAAAATTGGGTTTCCCCCAACCAGCATCTGCAGGAAGTATTGTGATTCAAAGAATGACACAAAAATGTTAGTTGTAGTTCTATTTTAGCACTGACCATACTTTTACTTCTATGAAATGTCTATATGCCTGGCACCCCATCTCCAGAAACTAGATCTTGTTAATATGTATATCCCCAATATGCCACATAGTGCTTGGCACATCATGGATGTTCTGTAAGAATTTGCTGAATAAATTATGAGTCTCTCAAAATTTGGAGCAAGGTGAAGAAGGCACCTGGCAGACACTAAAACCAATCCATAAGTAATAACAGTCCTTTACAGAAGTAGTTCTTCCTAAGTCATGACACGTAAATATGTTCCTAAGGAAACTTGGAAGTCATCCAAACTCAATCAGAGTAGCTGTGTGCTTCCTCACGTCTAAAATGTGACCTAGAGCAGTCGTAGTTTCATCTATTGAATTGAAACTGGACACTGTGAGGGAAGATATATTAATAGATCTCTATATTTTATATGGAGATGGGAATTTGGTCAGAGATATTAGTGTAGCTCAGGAAGCAGCAGCAGCTCTGATTGGCCAGTCCAAGGCTTTTGATGAGTTAAAGATGGGCATTCCTCATTTGGAGCACCAGGAAATCCCACTGAATCCCCCACAACAACCCACAAAGCAGGAATCAATACCCTTTTGTAGTGGAATGAAACACTGATGTCGAAAGCAAATGAATAATTGGCTCTAGTTACCATTATAACTGAGAATCAAGTCTTAAACTTTCTAACCCCCCAAATCAGGGCTCTTTCAACCTTCCTACAAAAAAAAAAAAAAAAAAAAAAAAAAGCCTTAATTAAAGATATTTTGTGTCTACTCTCTTTGCTTGTTAAGCAAACTACTGATACAGACTTAACTGTCATTGGAAATTCCCCCCAACACACAGGGGGAAAATGTGATGACAAACAAGAACTATTTTGCTCGATTCTAGTTATATTCTCTATCTTTTATTCATAAAATGGAATCTGGCTTAACAATCAATATCTAATGATATTGGCTGTCATTGATTGTAATCACTTCTTGATGGATTTGAGTAACAATATCTGAGAGCCCAAACCCCAAAAATGTTTAGTCATGCTAGCATGAACAGAACATCCAGAGTGCCTCATCTCCTCAAAGTCTTTTTCATTTTATTAATATTTTACTTTGGTATTCACTGGGGGTTTCGGGTGTGGGGGGTGGGTAAACTCATAACTAATGGATGCAGTGAGCATTGTATGGGGGAAGGGCACACCTCTATTCCTGGCTTGGGTGAGGCAAAGTCATAACATGTAACAAAAATATTTGTACCCCCATAATATCCTGAAATAAAAATAAATAAATAAAATCTGAAATTCTCCAATAAATAAATAAATAAAACACATTTTTCCTTGCTTTTTAAAAAAAAAAATGTTTTACTTCGTGGTTTTGTTTTTTGTTTTTTTTTTTGAGACTGGGTCTCACTCTGTTGTCCAGGCTAGAGGCTAGAGTGTAGTGGCATCATCATACTTCACTGCAACCTCCAACTCCTGGACTCAGGTGGTCTTCCTGCTTCAGCCTCCCAAGTAGCTGGGACTTTAGGCATGCACCACCATACCCAGATAATTTTCTCTCTCTCTTCTTTTTCTGTAGAGACAGGATCTTACTATGTTGCTCAGGCTGGTCTCAAACTCCTGATGATAAGCAATCGTCTACCTCAGCCTCCCAAAATGCTAGGATTACAGACATGAGCTGCCATGCCCAGCTGATGTCTTTTTTAAATGCTTTAATTAAACATGTTATGTGCTAATTTCAAAAACTAAAAATGAAAAGGACAACCCAACTTCTTTCCTCTATTCATGTGTTAGGACTCTTTATATATTATGGATCTTGAAACTACTTAGTATGTGCTGGCAATATTCTTCTCCATTATTTATTTTCTCCTTAAAACTTATTTTCTTTAAATGAAGTATTTTTTCTGCCTCCCTTCCTTTCTCTTTTTCTTCTCTCTTTCTCTCTCTTTCTCCTCTTCCCTTCCTTTCTCTTTCTTTTTCTCTCTTTCTCTCTCTCTCCTCCTCCCTCCCTTCCTCTCTCATCCATCCCATTTTTTCTCTTTTGCTCGTTTACTTCCTTCTTTCTCATCCTCATCTATGTGTTGCCCTTCTTTTTTTGACCTTATCTGTTTACCATAGAGAAGTTTTTAATTGTAGTCAAACCTACAAATCTTTCCACTCACTCTCTAACCCATAGTGTCATTGCTTCTATTTCCATAATGTTATAGAAACTCTTCTTTCAAAGTTCAAAAGTGGTTTGAGTCCTACTTGATCTCACCATGTAGTTTAGACTGTGTCCTCTCTCAGTTTCTCTGATTCTACTCTCTTCTCTTTCTTCTATCTTTCTAACTGTGCATTCTCAGTCCCGTTCCTTTCTTCTCTTCCTGTTTCCTCTATATGAACAGATATTCTCCAGTGATCAGTCCTTTGCATTCTGCTCTAGAGTTAGGAAGACCAGAGATCCAGGTCAGGAATATCTGGTATATATTTATGAATTGACATTTGTAAAATAGTACCATAAAAGCAGCACCATGGGACTGAGAGATACAGTGTAGGAGAGTACATTATTGCTCAATACAAAGAGAACACTCCCAGGCCTCCTTGGCTCTGAGGTGGCTCTGCTGGGCTGATGTATCTGGGTATTCCATGCTAGTCAATTATGCTGTAAGCTCTCAGATAGTGGTGAATGCTTAAATTCCACAGGCAATAAAGACAAATCCTAATCCAAACTATTGTGTCTGCTCCTGTCTCCACTGACCTATCCAGAATGGAACTAAGTGCAATTAAGTGGCCAGATGAACTTTTAAGTATCTGTGCTGTTATCAAGAGCTCGTTGTTTATTTCTGCTGCCTGAAGATTAGATACTCGGTGCCATGCCATGCCGTGTCAGCAGCTAGTCAGCCTTGGTCAGTGGGAGCCCGTACTGCAAGACTTGTGGGTAATCTCCATCTTTGCCACTTCGGCCACATCACTCATGAACCTATTATGCCAACAATGGGGTGGCTGATGACAGAGGCTGGCTGACATCAACTAGACCAATCATTTTGTCTCCTTGGCCACTCAGTGCCTTTCCCATGGCAGGCACTCTCAGGTGACTGTTCACCTGTGATACACAGGTACGCTATGCCTATTTCCAAATGCCCATCCAATTCCAGCCCAACAAACAAAGCCTCTGTCAACCTGGCAAGGAGCTCTGGAGTAAGTATTGCTTGTCAGCATGTCTGACATTGGCTTAAAATGATTGGGTCTTTATGCCCTTACCCCACTTAGCTATGAGATGTAGCCTGCCCAAAGAAGGGTGCCTCTCTGCAGCTAGGTATATCCTGAAGGAGGTGATTCCTGTCCCCAGTGGTCAGCAGCAAGTCCTCCTTGAAGGATAATCTCATCAGTACATCTCTATGTCTACCACATCTCTTCCCTAACACAGTGCCTGGAATATAGTATATATTGAAAGTATATTTCTTCCATAAGAAACAAAAAACCAGACCATAGTGACTTCTTATGTTTTCTTTATATAAAAAGATGAGTAGAGGTAAGTGGTTATTTTCATTGGTTCTATAGATCAATACTGTCTATAGCTTTCTAACCATTATCCCCATGGTTTCAAGGTGGCAACTATCACATTCAAGGCAAGAATGAGAAAGGACATTTCAGTATGTTCTTCCTTTTGATCATAAAAGCAAAACCTCTTTAAGAATTCTACAGGAAACTTTTCTTTTCTTAGCCCTTTTTGGCCATAACTAAGGTACATTAGAGCTTCCAAGAATGCCAAGAGAGTGAGAATAGGACAGTCATGATTGACTTATACCAAGAGAAATTTATTGCTCGGATGTGGATATAATGCTATCCCCCCGCCCCCAAAAAAATCCCATAAGAGTGCTGCTAGCATGGGAAAAGAAAGAGTAGTTGAACATTAGGTAGAATGCTAACTGCCACATTGACTAAATAGTTATTGAATGGAGAATGATTTTTTTGTTATACAAATAATTGCTCTAATGGGAACAAATTTGACTAAATTATTTCTTAGGTCATTTCAATCCCAATCTTTGAACTAAAGGGGCTATGAGAGGCCATCTATAATTAATAAACAGAAATCTTTTAACTATGGCAAACCATCAATAGAGCCAGCAAAAAGACAGGAAAATTCTTCAGTATCATAGCCAGACTCAGTCAGTATCCCCAAAGGAAACTTCAGGCAGCCACTGACTTTCAGAACAGAGCTGTTGAGGCAATGGGAAGCAAAGAGGAATAATAACCACTTTGTCCTTCTCCTGGATCAGGGAAATAATGATCAGCTGTATGGTCCATGAAAAGCCTCACTCTTACCACCTTTTACGACTCGCCTCCGCCTTCCTCCCCACCCCTGACGGATTCCCCTGCTCAAAATCTGACGTAAATTGTTTCCTTACCATGGCAAGCTGCCCGAGATTTCTGGGAAGTATGTTTAAACAGGAGTCATGCCAGGGCTGGAATCAGCAGTGCTTCTGTATAGCCTGCAATGTAAGCTGTAATTAGGGATATCGAGATCCCTGAAGTTGTAAGCCAAGTAAGTGTGTTGTCTGTGTGTGTGCGGGGGGTGGGTGTATACACACACACATGTATATTTATATATATTTATATTCTGTATATATAAAGTTTTATGTATGTATAAAATTACATAATACAATTATATAAAATGTATGTAATTTTATATATATAAAAATTTTCTATTTGTTTATTAACAGGATATGAAAAACCAAAGACTACAAAAGAATTTGTTAGTTTGAGGGAGTGTAGCAACCCTCCTAAGTCTGTTTTCTTTTTCCTCCCTTTTCCATCATTCATTCACTCATTCTTTCAAGCAAAGAACTATTCTTGGGAAAAGTGTCTAGCTAGATAGATAGACTCACAGAGTTTATGGTGGAAGGCAGACTTTCAACTAATATTTAAAATTGTTTCTTGATGGCATCTACCCTTTTACCTTCTTCTGCTTTTCCTAGTCTTCACTGTTTCATGGTTGAAGTAAAATATTGCCTGCTAGTATGATATAGTTGAAGGAGCATGAGCTATGGAATAAAAAGACTGATTGGAATTCCAGCTGAATCACTTACAAACTACTGGACCTTCAGCAATTTACTGAGCCCACATCAGTTTCTTTTTCTTCATCTGAGCAGGTAGGTGGCCAGGGGTCTATTCACATACTGGTATATCTGTTTTTCATTCTTCTTCATTTCCTTACCTACACTTTCTTAAATAAGCTACCCCAAAACTTGTTGATAAGTTTTAATGAAGTTATTTTTCTTGGCATACAGAGTTATTCCTTGTGTCCTAAAGACTCCAGTTCTTTATTTGTTGAATTTAGTAAAATTTTATTGAGAAATTGGGTACATACAGAAAAGTGTACAAATCACATGTGTACAGCTTAATGGACTTCCACAAACTGAACAAAGCTGTGTAACCAACATCAATATCATGAAATCAAACAATGTCAGCATCCTAGAATCCATTGTACTCCCTGCTGGTCCCACAAAGTAACTATTATCCTGATTTCTAATAACAAGATTACTTTTTACTATTTCTAAACTTTATATTATAATAGTAGGGACTTTTTTTGCTTAAGGCTTCTTTCACTGAACTCCATGTTTATAAGAAAAATTAGTGTTGTTGACTACAGTTTTACTCTTCATTCTCATTGCTGTATAATATCTTATTAAAAGAACATATCATAATTTTTTTATTCCTCTGTGGATGGATATTTAGATTATTCCAGTTTGGGACTATGATAAATAGTGCTGCTGTAAACATTCTCATACATGTTTTTTTGTTGACATATGTACACTTTTCTTTGGGGTACCTAGAACTGGAATTACTGGGTCATAGAATATGAAAATGTTCAATTGTAGTTGATATTGCCAAACAGTTTTCCAAAGTGGTTGCACCAATGCACACTCCCATAAGCAGTGTATAAGAGTGTTTATTGTTTGACATGTTCATTAACTTTCAATATATCCTGTCTTTTTCATTTGAACCATTCTGGTTAATGTATAGTGATATTATATTGTGATTTTAATATTCATTTACTGATAACTAATAGAGTTAAACAACTTTTTGTAAGTTTTTTGGTAATTTAGATGTACTTCTTTGTAAAATTCCTAGTTAGGTTTTTTGTCCATGTTCTACTATTGAGTTGTCTGTCTTTTATTTAGTGACTTATAGCAGTTCTTTATATATGTTGAATATGAATCCTTTGTTAGCATATGTATAACAATTATCTTGCCTTAATCTGTGGCTTACATTTAGTTTTGACTCATTTTTGAATATTGCTGTGAATATATTAGGAGTAGAATCATGCCTCTGCAACTTCTTGTCTGTGAGAATTCAGATGAATTAGTTAACATTTTTGAATCTCAGTTTCCTATCTGGAAAATGGAAATAATCTTCCTTGCCTAACCTATATCATATTGTTGTTAGGAGCAACAAATAAGATACTACTATATATGCAACAGCTTGAGAATTTTACAGTATCTAGGCCAAGAATTATAACTACAGTTTATCACCATTCTGGATTACTAATATTACCTTTAGTGGTAATTACATTGTCTCTAGAGAAAGAAATAATTAAGTTTTATGCTGCATGGAAAAATAGGATAGGTAGAAATTCCCTATGAGAGTGATATCCTTGGTTCATATCTTTGGGATAAAGCACACTTGGTTTCACATCCTATGAGGAAAGCAATCTCATAAGACAGATATAATGCTCACCTATATGAGCCTTAGCACTTAAGTAATAAGTATTTTCAGAACCTAATATTCTTTCTCGTTTCCTCTAAGGTCTCTTACTTTCCAATGGATACATCAAATTAGGCAAAGATGTCTTCCCCAAGAAGGTGGTTCCACTTCTCAGGAACCTGGACCTATAACAGGATGCATTTTTCATCTATTTTATTCCCTCAAACGAAGTAGCAATCAACTTTTTTTTTTTCTGAGAACTTAGTGATTTAAGGGCTGTGGAAGATACCAGAAATATTGCATAACAGATCAGATGCTGACACTTTGTGATCATCTCATCCTACCTCCTAATTTTATACCTCAGGAAACCGAGGCTTAGAGAGATCGAGTTATTTACCTATGGATGTACCTGAAGTGAGCAAACGACAGAAGACTAGAATGTTATTTACAGACTATAAGCATTGGAGGACAGAGACTGTGTGTATTTTATTCATTGCTACAGTATGTACCACACCAACCACAATACCTTTCAAACAGATTTCCTGCCACTACTCAAACACAGAAATTTCATTCCCATCCTCAAAGACAAATAACTAAATAAACACTTAACACTTAAAAAATTCCAAAATAACAAACAAGTGATCGATTGTTTAGAAAGTGTACATAATTGATTAGCTTGTACAAACGATTCTTTGTGGGATTTTTCTCATGTTCCTCTGAGAATCCTTCCAAAACCACCCACAACTTAAGACAGAGTTAACCTGTGTTCTCATAGCAATATGTTCTTAATTCTATTAAAGCAGCATGTATTGTATTATATTATATAGACAGCTATTCATGTGTTTAACTCCACTAGACAGTACCTAACACAGAACTTGGTACCCAGTAAATATTCCATAAGTAGTTATTACAAGAGTGATTCAATCAATCAACAAATAGTTAATAGTTGATTTGTATATTACTCTGCCTCTTGACCTGTATTCCCAGTGCTTCTCAACCAAGAAATATTTTGCCCCCCAGGGGAGATATTTTTTTTTAATTTCAAAAAATTTAAGAAGTGTGAGTGTTTTTTGTTACATGAATAAACGGTATCATGCTGAAGTCAGGGCTTTCAGTGGTTTCTGCACAACAAAGGAAATAGTCAACACAGTAAACAGACAACCTACAGAATGAGAGAAAATATTCCCAGGGAGATTTAGCAATATCTGGGGACATTTTGGTTTCCATAGCTTGTGTGTATGGGGGGAGGGTGGGTAGTGAGTTGCTACTAGCATCAAGTGGATAGAGATCAGGGATGATCTCTACGATGCACAGGACAACCCCCACAGCAAAGACTTACCTGGCCCAAGATGTCAATGGTGGCAGGGTTGAGAAACCCTGCTATGTATCTGTTGTGGCTAAAATGTTGTCTATTGGCTTGCATAACCCAGAAGAAAGACTATAATTGGTTTAATTAGGAGAGAGCACTGGTCTCCTTTATGGGCAAGAAGTATGCAATTATACAGCTCTCTTTCTCTAAACCTTGTGGTAAATGAACCAATCAGCCTTGTTCATTGTGGAGAATCAACAATGGGTATTCTAACCTAACGCAGAGGTTATCTCTGAATCATTTAAATCTTTGTACAATTACTTACTGTTTACCTAATAGTTGCTTAGCACAACTAAGCTAAAAGAGGAACAATTCCCATAGAGTCACTGTTTTTCACTTTCCAAAACATCTTTACTACGTAACATCACAATTTTCCTTCAAGATAAGGAGGATGTGTATTATTGGCCCAATCTGACAGGGAAAGAAACTAAGATGCAGATATATATATGAATAGAACTCTTGGCCCCAAAGATTATACTTCTCTTGGTAATGTAAATGTGAAATCATTGCTTATGTAAAACTGTCAACAAGCAAAACAATGAAACCCATTAAAATGGCCTGGGAACTTTTTGTAGTTACCTATGTTGAGTCAAAAAGGAGTAGATGAAGGCAGGACCAACTCCTCCTCAGGCCCCTCTTTGGTACGACCACCGTGAGGGTCAAGAAGCTCAGCTAAAATTCACCAGCCCTAGAATGTTCTCCCTGTCTGGGCAGATTCAACAGTCACATTAAGATAAGCACACCTCTGAGTAGTTGAACTAGTTTCTGGGTGAGCTATCTTATAAAACTTTATCATATAAAATAAGGACAAAAATACATAAAAGTAATCCACATTGTAATAAATAGAATTTCCATTTCTCATTCTGAGCCTTTAGGAGAAAAAGGCCTTACTTTTCTTAATGAAGGCTCATATCAGTTCGTGGTTTGTCCAGTGCCACATAGTTGCGTAATGTTCATGATTACATGACGAGGCTTTTTTCCACTGCGTTTTTATCCCATGTCTCAGAACTCTCTCCTCTTTTTAAATCATCATTGCTACTCCTTTATGCTCCACCTTAATTTTTTCTAGCAAAAAAAAAAAAAAGCTGATGGGGGGAGCACAAAACTCAGAAAAGTATGATATCTCCAGGGATTTTTCATGACTCACTGAAATAACTGGATGCATCCTCTGGGAAATAGAGTCAGAGTAAAGAATGTGGGAAGATATTCTCCTCCCTGTGAACTGACGGGATGTAGGATTCTCTACTTGACATTCTCAGATTCCCGTAAGGAGACTGGAACTCTGTGTCCCTCAAATATGGAACTCCGAGCTGAGAGCCATCTTTATTGTTTCCAAAAAAATGAAATCACTAAAACCAAAAAATGATCTTTCCTCTACCAAGAGGCACAATTGAGCCAAGGCAATGTCCACTACAAAGGAAGAAAACACCCACAGATTGTGGGCCTGGTTATGGCCAAGTGGACCAGGCACATTGAATTCTGGTCATTGCATCTACTAAGGTAGATAGTCCTTGATTTAACTTTAAATGATTTTTATCATCCTCAACAAGAATTTTTTACATAAGACACATATAATTTCTCAATAAATTTGCTTTTTTGATTTGAGTTACTCCGAATGATATATATCCTCTAAAGGATTTTGAGAATACTAACAAGTAGAACCACACCTATTATTCTCAGGATCATCTCCAATACAGGAGCACAGTTAAACTCTCATAGTTTGGGGAATAGCGTGTTGTAAGCAATACTGTTATGTTTATGGAACGAGGTGAATTTGTTATTTCATATAATAATATGAACAATAATTGAGAACTTTCTATGAAACTATTTAAATACTAGAAAGAGAAGAATCACACAATTTCACTCTTATAACTATTCGATTCTATAAAAGTTATCAGTTTAACTATTTAATGTGTGCAGGATTCTGTGCTATGCACAAAAGATATAAAGAAGAATTTGAGAGACAATCCCTATCCTCAAGAAAGAGACAGATGCATTCCCAAAAACTGCACTCCATGGTAATAAAACCATAGTAGTCATTTGTACAAAGTGCCACGTTAGCACAAATATGTGAGTGACCAATTCTGCATAGGAGACAAAAGTTGTAAAAGCAAATCCAATAAATGTCTGAGGCTGTTGACATGGCCAATAAGATCAATCAATCTTAGTCTTTTAAGACAATCTTCCAAACCCTAACTCAATGACCAGCGGTTGATTCAGTGACCACACAGCCTCACAGACTTAAACACAGACTTCTTTAACTACCAGCCCATCCAGGCACACGATTGGCTTCATTGCATAACTTTCCTTTAGGACAGTTGCATTCAATTCTCTCCTTCCATTTCATAAACTGAGGTCATGAAGCCAGTCCAGAATGTGACTAAGTCAACTCTTATGTCTTACAAAATTTCACAAGGAGGAAAGATAATTGCATGGATGTGGAGGGCCAGATTTCAGGGAGGCAATAGTCTCACTAGTCTCAGCGGAGACAGTGACCCAAACTATTACTACTCAAACTCTGCTTCTTCCAGCCCAGCTGAACAGAAGAGCTCTGACATTTGACATTTAGTCCTTTAACCCTCCTAGATGGGCATTATTTCATCTAATGATCAAGAAACATATAAAATGATATGGCCTTATGTAGTAAACCTTTAGTCTCTGGTCTCTCAGGACCATTAAGCTTTCGCACTATCCCATGATACATCAATAAATATCAGTGCCAAGTCTCTCTCTCTCCCTCTCTTTTTTTTAAACAGAGTCTCGCTGTGCTGCCCCAGCTACAGTGTAGTGGTGGCATTGTGGCTCACTGTAACCTCAAAGTCCTGGGCTCAAGTGATCCTCCTTGCTCAGCCTCCCAAGGAGCTGGGACTACAGGCATGTACCACCACACCTGGCTAATTTTTTCTATTTTTAATAGAGTTGGGGTCTCTCTCTTGCTCAGGCTGGTCTCAAGCTCCTGACCTCAAGCGATCCTCCTGCCTCAGCCTTCCAGAGTGCTAGGATTACAGGTGTGAGCCACTTCACCCAGCCAGTGCCAAGTCTTAACATTAGGCACTGAGAAATCAATAATTAACGAGCCGTAATCCCTGTCTTCAGGCATTGCACAGTCCAGGGAAGAAACAGGTACCTAAATTGGTAGTTAAAAGTATGATTCCAGGATGCAATGTGAGCTGAGGAGGGGTTCAGATTTCAGGTGCTGGAAAACTGGAAGGTGGAGGGAAGACTTCCTAGAGGAAGTCGTATCTAAGCTAAGTCCTGAAATAAATGTAAGAGATACCTGAGTAAAGAAGGGTGAAAGAAAGGGATATTGTAGACAATGGAAGCAGTAAAAACAAAGGCCTAGGTAGGAGAAAAAAGTGGTGTGCAGCCAGGACCCTAGAGAAGTTCAGAATAGATCAAATCTAACAGGGAAGGCACGAAAGATTGAGAGTAGAGAGGAATACTGCTGGAATTATAATGGTAGTCACTTTATGAAAGTTCAGATTTATTCTGAAGGCAGCAAAAACATTGAAGGCCTTTTAATGTTTATTTAGTAGGATAACGTGTGTGTGTGTGTGTGTGTGTTTCTTTAAAGAGTACCCCCAAAACTTCCAGAAAGTAGATTAGAGATGGTCAAGATTAAGTCAGGAGACAAACTTGGAGGCTGTTTTGTTGATCCAGAAAGGAAGTGATGGAGCACTGAAATAAGAAAAATAGCACTGTGTTAGAGAAACAGTAGTGTATTAAATACTCTTTAAGGTTTGGAAAGAAGAATTGGCAGTTGATTGGATATTGGGACTGAAGAAAAGTGAAAAATCAAGGATAATACATAAGTTTGAAATTTAGAAATTGGGTAGATAATGGTCTTATTTATTGAAAAGAGTAATACTTCATTTTAATTTTTTTTGAAAAGGAAGTTGTTACCCGAGTAATTTAGCAAATAACCACTCATCTAAATTTAATGCTACGAAAGTGATTTTGCTAAATACTGTTTTTACATTACTAATTAGCTTTATTTGGTATGTGGCTACTCAGGAGATTATACTTGTAGTTTGGTTTGAAATTATAAATAGTACATTTTTGCTGTTTTGCAAAAATAAATGAAAAGATGCAGGACAAACTGTGAGTATTGAATGGAGAAACCATCATTGACATATACAAGACTATTGGCAAGTCTTCCACACATACATACCTAACTGAGAACAATGTGAGGTCTCGTGAAAAAATGAATTAAGCAGAAGGGCTTTTGTTGCCTGTGCCTTTGCGGTTCTGTCCATGAAGTCATTTCTCAGATCAATGTCGTAGAGCTTTTCCCCTGTTTTCTTCTAGTAGTTTCATAGTTTCGGGTCCTAGATTTAAGTCTTTTGTATATTATGTTGAGATAAGGATCTAATTTCATTCTTTTTGTGATATCCAGTTTTTCCAATACAATTTATTGAAGAAACTGTCCTTTCCCCATTGTCTGTTCTTAGCACATCTGTCAAAATTAAATTGGTTGTTAATGGATGAATTTATTTCTGGGATCTCTATTCTGTTCCATTGGTCTACGTGTCTGTTTTTATACCAGAACCATGTTGTTTTGATTATTATAGTTTTTAGTATATTTTAAAACTTTTTTCCTATATTTTCAGCACCCATCTCAAATAAGTGCCAATTTAGGGCTCCCTGAAATCAGAGTTCTGGAACCAGGTCGTCTTTTTACCTGACATGAAGTCCCCTAGTTCTAATGTCTTAAATATATATAGGAAAAGAAGTCAGACACAAATGGTCACATATTGTGTGATTCCAGTCATATAAAATATCCAAAATAGATAAATCCATATAAACAGAAAGCAGATTAGTGGTTGCCAGGGGGTAGGGGAATGCGGGAATGGGGAGTAACCACTTAACAGTTTGAGGTTTTGTTTTAGAGTGACAAAAATATTTTGGAACTAGATAGAGATAATGGTCCTACAACACTGAGCACGTAGTAAACGTCATGGAATTGTTCACTTTAAAATGGTTAATTTTATGTTAAGTGAATGTCACTTTGACAAATTTTTAAAAAACGTACAGGGGAGAACTCATCACACCAAGGACAGGAGTCCCCACTTCCTCTTGGATGTAGTTCCCATCTGGACCTGAGGGATATTTGATTTCTGGTCTTCCTCAGTCCTTTTAGTTCATCCTTTCCTTTACACAAACATAGTGCTGAGCCTGAAAAATCAATGTGACAATTAGAGAAATAGATGAACTTTCAGAATAAAGTAAATTGCATGTTTCTTTTTAACTTTTAGTCTTCATGCTACAGAATCTCTTTGACAAGTTAGTGATTTCATGGGGGAAAGAGTAGCCATGGATACGTTGATGTTCCTGACTGTCTGGAAGTTTTGTTTTCTTTCTGTTAGAGTTAGTTTTTCCATTGGCTTAAGATCTTTTAGCCAAAGCTAGGGCAGTTGTTGTGGGGACCACCTTATGTCCTCCCCTCCCACAGTAAGCTGTCCCAGTGGCTCTCCAAGGACATGCTGCGTTTACAGCATATCTATATCAAAGATTGGCTAATTGCTCCACAGGCTGCCAAAAGTGCACTCTCAAATCATAAAAGGGAAACACTCTGGCTTTTCCCAGGCCACAAAGCATGACCAACTTGATTAGGACTCGTAATTCACACTCCGGATACCTAAGCTTGATCTCCGAGAAACAGCTGCCCTATAAAAGCGGAGACAGAGAACATATATCACATTGTTCAGGCAGCCGTAGTCACAGCTTTGCATCCACAATAAACGGCCTCTGCCATGTCTGGCCAGGACTGCGCTGTAAATGAAACAATAAGAGTAGAAATAGCCTTTATTTATTGAGTTCACCTACCCTTAACATCAAATCAAACCCTAGCCTATGCAGTTCAGAGAATCCACAGAGCTGAAGATGGAAAACACTTCGGTGGACAAGTGATCTGTTCCCAGGAGCTCGCACTGGACATTCTCCCACAGGACTCACGTCAATGTCCATACCTACAATATTTGGAGGAAGGAAGCAATCAATGTTCCGCAGTAACACACACCATCACGGATGAAGGGCCTCACCAATGCCTGTTAGAGTTCTGGTGGCTCAAAAGGGGACCACTGTTTGTAAGCAGAATGTAATAGAAAGAATCATCATGATAAAAGTTACACAGAGAAACTTTTTTATGATCATTCTTGTCAAGCTGAGAGATGCAGTGTGGAAAAAATGGTTTCATAACTTAGGAGACAGTCACATTCTATAGGAAAACCAACTGAGTGAATGCTCCTCTGGAGAAGATAAAGCCCATTCTGGATTCTTAGTGCTGTGACAGATTTCTCTTTTGCTGACAAGGGGCTCTAAAGTGACACTACGTATCAGTAGGTTGGGCACACAAGCTTTCAAATTGCCCAGAAGTTGCTTTGAATCATAATTCTACTACTTCATTAATTCATTCAATCATCCAACAGATATTTCTAAGTGGCTACTATGTGCTTCCGAGGAAGCTATTGAACAAGAAAGCTAGAATCACAATAAAGCTGAGAAGTGCTTTGTTGAGATGTGATACAAGGTGGGACTATAATAAGGAGGGAATTGACACAAGAGAGCAAGCCAGGATTCCTGGAGGAAGTGACATCTAAGCTGAGATCTGAATGCCAAGTAGAAATTAACAAATTAAAATATGTATGCTTATATGGAAAGGTAAGATGGGAAACAGAAATAGCACATACAAATACCCAGAGTATAAAGAGTGTTGGGGGTTCAAAGAAACATGAAATGGATCTAGACTCGGTAGTATGATGAGAAAGAGTCCTTATAGGCAGAAGGTAAGGAAAGAGAATAACAATTTTATGCTGGATATATACATATATATATAAATATATATATACAGTTGTGTGTGTATATATATATATATAACGTTCAGTGCCTGAATCCTAGCAATGAACTACTCGGCAATAACCATAATAAAATATCCATGCCCTCATATTTAAAGTAATTTTTGACCTTCCTTTCCTGTCCCAATGTTTTATGAAATGTTTCCTGTAAATTTAGATACAAAGTATTAATAGTTGATTCAATATTTCAGCCTCTGGGAAGTTGGAGAAATTCATTCATTCAATCAATTATTCAATATATATTTACTGAGCATCTTTTCTGTGCTGTTCACTGAGATTGCCATTGAAGATACAATGATGAAAATGTTAATTGGGTGGTGATTCAATTAGAGAAAGCAACGGTTGCTTAAATTAAGTATTGAGCAAATTACTGTGGTTCAGCATAGTTTGGGGTTTATGGCAGAAGATATCAATTGCTGCCAACTATCTGTTCTCTTCTTTCTCTTTGTGAGAAGAATTTTCATTTTTTGGTGCTAATAACATTCTGTTTTATAATCTGGGTGTTGTTTACATAGATGGACTTAGTTTGAGAAAATTCATCAATGTGTAAACTTGCCTAGGCATATTTTTGCCTGGCTAAAAAGATTACAATTATAAGACTCCCTTGCAGCTAAGAATGTAATATTACTGAGTTCTATCTAATGAAGCATAAACACAGATACTTAGTGGCATTGCCAGTAAAACTTCTTGTTTGTTTGTTCATTTTGTAGAGATAGGATCTCGCTCTGCTACCCAAGCTGGAGTGCAGTGGCTCAATCATAGCTCACTGCAGCCTTGAACTCCTGAACTCAAGTGATCCTCCTGCCTTAGCCTCCTGAGTAGCTGGGACTACAAGCACGCATCACCACACCCACCCACCTAGTTTTTCTTATTTATTTATTTATTTTTTAGAGGTGAGGTCTTGCTCTGTTACCCAGGCTGGTCTCGAACTCCTGGCCTCAAATTATCCTCCTACCTCAGCCTCCAGAGTAGCTAGGATTACAGGTGTGAGCCACCACATCTGGCAGTAAGTCTTTCTAAAGGAATATGGAAATGATCTTCCCCAATTCCCTTCTCAATCCCAAGACCTGGAAAAACATACGATACATAGGCTATATTGAATCATGAGTACAAGAGCCATATTCTAGAAATATTTGAAAGGATAGCTAGAAGAAGCTAGGTCCTGCCTGACAACTTTTCACAACTGCTATACCTCCAGATTTAGTTTACATGAGAAAGAGAAAAAAAAGTGATCTTTTTAAAAGCCCTGTTACTTTGGATTTTTCTGTCAATTCAGCTGAAGTTAACATTAACTTATACAGGGTTCAAAGTTGAATTTTGTCCAATCCTTGTTTTTACAGCCAGGAAAACTCAAGTGATAGTAAAAAAAAAAAAATTAGCAGTTACCTAAAACAGCAACATAAATAGCAGAACACTGAAAGTCTTAAATTAAATGTCTCTACATTCCCAAATGTAATATGGAGGTAAAAATTCTACCATGTTTTTTACATCATTAGAGTTCTTTCCTGGCAGTAACCCAGTCTGAATCTAGTTAACTTAAACAAAAATGGAATTTGTTGGAATGCTGTCAAGGATCTCACAAAATAAATTGATAGGCTAGTGCCCAGGCTTACAAATGAAGCAAAAATCACAATCAGAAATCAGAATAGGATCTAGGCAACAAGAGCTATTGTATCATCTCACCAGGGCACCATACCTGGAATGAAGGATTTCAACCATCTTTCTCTGCTGCGATGTCACTTGATTCAACATGCAAAGTTCTGGGAGAAACAATCTGATTGACTAAGTATAGATCACAAACCCTTTGGCTTCTCTGAAGCAGTAAGAGCAGGAGGTTGGAGGGAAGAGAATGTACCAGCCTTCAGGGACCTCTAGTTCTCCATTAGGAGGGCAGAGGACATTAATTTATAGTCCCATGGAGAATGTACAAAATGAGGGCTAGTTAGGTCCCTCAAATTAATGGATGCTGAGCAGTCATGAATCAACAAATGTCCACTCTGTCTTACAAGGTTGTTAAGAATAGAATAGAGACAAAAACTCTGAAAACTGAAATTCACTTTGCAAATATTCACCACTGTTATAATCTTTCATATAGGATTTAAGAAAAAATAAAGTACCTTTAAAATCATAGTCATTTCAAATTTTGAGGATTTTCTTCCTTTACTAAAGAAATCACTTCATTAGTGTTGGGCACTAAATTCATAGCATGTTTCTCAAATTAATAGCAGTGAATGTGTGTAAATAATGTTGACAATTACCCAATAACTACATACCAAATCTCCTTTTTACACAGGTTTAGAAGATAACATTTCATATTAAGTGGGCTTTATCATGGAATCATGGAGAATGGGCCAAAGTTATCACCTAGAATTGGAGTCTTAGCAGTGGTCCTTGAGGGCATGAATAGTTTCAGAAACTTTAAAAATCCTGAAATTTCATGTAAATAGTTGGTTTTTTAATATATATCCATATATAAATAATATATATGCAACAAATATATATATTTCATATATTTTGTTATATATTTGTTGCATATATACATATATATGCACATCTATTCCCCATTTGGGAATATGATCAATACTTCCTATCAGTTGTTGAATGATACAAGACCCTTAAAACACCAAGAATCATTATTTTTAATGTAAAGAGAGTTCTTGGTATATGAAACCAGAAATATGTGGGTTCAAATTCCAGGTACCCACCAAAGGTTCAAAACTGTGCCAGTGAATGTAAACCATTACAGACCAATGTAAACACATAAACCCTTCCCTAGTCTTTAGGAACACAGACTCTCACACAAGAGAGAAGAGCAGGTATATCAATTAGAATACTTTGAGTGCCCACATAACCAAACTGAGGTTAGCTTAAACAATACAGAAACAGTTCATGAGGCTAATGGAAGTAGATATCCAGAGGTAAGGTAGATTTCGAAGTTGGCTTAAAACAATGGCTTTGGTTACATTTCTCTGTGGTTCTCTTGGTTTGTCCTTCCTCTGTGTTTTGGCTGCTTCTTTAGGCTAATATCTGTTGTGGTTGCAAAATGGCTTCAGATGTTCCAAACCAGGTGAACAAAAATAACACCCACACAAGTAGATATCATTCCTAGTTCACATTTTTCCCTCTCACAATACCCTGCACAATTGAGTATTCCATCAATATCTCTTGGATAGCAAAGTGATTAGATAAATTCAGAAAAACGTTAAATAATAATTCATGACAGGCATGATTAAGTGAGCATTTGTGACAAAATAATCAGCAGATCAAAGAAATAATTTATAAATTAAGGGGTCCCAAAAAGCTTCTCAAAAAGTATGCTAAAGAATAGCATACTTCAAATAAATAGAAGGGAACAGAAATAACTGTTCAGTCATATAGTTGGCACTTTGTTTGAAGCAAATGAATTCATGAATGAAAAAAGATATGCAATTTCAGAGACACTTTTCATCCATCTAAGTGGCTTCATATTTTGAGTTGCAACACTATGACGTTATTAGGACACTGGAAGTTTCCATGGAAACTTTTTTTCTGCAGAATCTCAAATTACCTCATAAAAAAATGATCATGACCACCTAACATAGTAAGATTAATATATATGATGAGATTGAGGTTTAAAATTTTTCAAGCAATTAACATTCATTATATTTTTTATTCTCCATGAGGTTTCCAGTTCTTTAAAACATTCACTGAGAACTTTTGATATGTGAAGCCCTCTGTTAGGTACCTTCAAATGACCTTTTAAAAAAAAAATCTTGGAGGAGCCAAGATGGCGGATGAGACAAGCCGCCAGTCAGAAGGTCTCTGCAAAAAAGACGAATTTTAGAAGAAAGAGAGAAAAAATAAACGAGCAGAGAAACATAGATCGGGTGAGGGTCGGAAGGAAGGGTGCCTGAAA
>CAUYRB010002790.1:0-18949 GCA_963574695.1 Propithecus perrieri | reverse complement strand
ACCCCGTCTCTACCAAAAATAGAAAGAAATTAATTGGACAACTAAAAATATATAGAAAAAATTAGCCGGGCATGGTGGCACATGCCTGTAGTCCCAGCTACTTGGGAGGCTGAGGCAGGAGGATTGCTTGAGCCCAGGAGTCTGAGGCTGCTGTGAGCTAGGCTGACGCCACGGCACTCTAGCCTGGGCAATGGAGTGAGACTCTGTCTCAAAAAAAAAAGAAATTCATTTCAGATATTGTATTGTCACCTCTAGAAGTTCCATTTAGTTCTTTTTCATATCTTTTATTTTTCTTCTCATTGTGTTCACATATCTCTTTAAATCTTTAACCGTATTTAGGATAGCTATTTTAAAATCTTGTCTGCTAATTCTCTCTCTCTGTCATTTCACTTTGTGTTTCTGTTAATTATTTTTCTCCTCGTTTCGAGTCACAACATGGATAAGAATGATCAGACTTCTTGCCAGGAAACACAAGCCAGGTGACATTGGAACACTATTTTTAAGGGCTCAAAGGAAATAAAAGTCAACCTAGAATCCAATATCCAAAAAAAAGAAACTTCAACAATTATGGAGAAATAAGTACTTTTTTTCAGACAAAGAAAAACTGACAGAATTTGTCACCAACAGACCTGACAATGAGAAACGTCAAGGAAAGTTCTTCAGGTGGAGAAAAAAATGATACCAGATGGAAACCTGGAACTACCAAAAAAAAAAAAAGTGACAGAAATGGGATATATGTGCGTAAAGATAAAAGATCTTTTTTCAATTTTTAAATTTCCTCTAAAAAAGATAACTGACTCTTTAAGGCAAAAGTGACAACGATGCATTGGGGCTCATACGTAAATCTGTCAATAACGGCACGGCGGCAGCGGGCGGGATGAGCGGTGGTAAGGTCTCTCCGCTCCGCGTGAAACATTGTAATACTATTCGAAAGCAGAAAGTGAGACGATAACAACAAATACGGTCAATCCTACAGCACCACTAAATAAATAGACAGACAGGGCCAACAGACCAGCAGCGGGGACAAAACGCAACACCGGGCGATACTCGCTCTCCAGGCCGTCGGGAGAAGGTGACAAAGGACAAGACAGACGAGGAACGATGATACAGCAAGACGGCAGATTGAAACCCAACCGTATCGACAATCAAATTAAACGTAAGTGATCTAAACAGGTCAATTAAAAGACGGATTTTCAGGCTGGATTTTTAAAAAGCCAGATCTAACTAAATGTTCCCTACAAGAAAAACGCTTTAAAGACACAGATAAGCTAAAAGGGAAAGAATGGAGAAAGACACAACATGCTGTACAGTGTCCCACGGCTGCATCACAGGGTCACAGACGCAGAGCCGTGAGCAGCACTAATTCACTGCCTCACAGCTATGTAGGTTAGAGATCCAGCACGGACCTTGCTAGGCCGCAGTTAAGGCGTTGGCGGGGCTCCATGCCTTTCTGGAAGCTTCAGGGGAGAAACAGTTACCTCACCTTTCCCAGCTCCTGGAGGCCACCCGCATTTCTGGACTCGTGGCCCTCTCCTCCGTCCTCCACGCAGGCAACGGTGGGTCTAGTCGTCCCCTCACTCTGCCCTGACCACGTTTTCCTGTGACCACAGCCAGGAAAGGTTCTCTGCCTTTGAGGAATCACGTGATTATCGTTGCCTCCGGATAATCCAGGACAATCTTTCCGTCTCAAGGTCCTGAATTTTAATGCCATCTGCAAAGTTCCTTTTGGCATATAAGGCAACCTATTCACAGGTTCCTGGAATTAGGATAAGGACTTTTTGAGGAAGCCGTTATTCTGTCTGTTACACATGCAAACATTAATAATGAGAATAATGAGCTAATAGCATGTGCAACATTCATCAAGATAGAACATAAATTGGACCACAACAAGTTTCAAAAGTTTCAATCTAAAAAGATCTAAATCATATGGAGTGTGTTCTCTGACCATAAAGGAATTAAGTTGGAAATCAATAATAGAAAGACTTGGAAGTAAACAACACACTTTTAAATAACAAGGGAAATTACAAAACGTTTTGCACTGAACGAAAATGAAAACGAAATCTGTGGGCTGCAGCTAACGCAGTGTTGGGTGGGAACTTCAGAGATGTCAATGCTTCCGTAAAAAAGAAGAAAGGTCTAAAATCAATAATCTAAGCTTCCGCCGTAAGAAGCTAGTGAAAGAAGAGCAAATGGAAATAAAAGTAGGTAGAAGACAGGAAACAATAAAGGTAAGAGAAACCAATGCAACAGAAAGTGAACAAGCGATAGAGAAAATTTAAAAACACCAAAAAACTGGTTCTTTGAAAATACCATAAAAGTGGTAAATCTTTAGCCAGACTGATTTTTTTAAAAAAATACTCAAATTACCAATATGAAGAATGAAACAGGGGACATCACTACACAGCCTGCAGACATTCACGGGTAAATAGGGAAGCATGCACAACGTGCAAACCAGTTTGACAACACGGATGAAATGGATACATTTATTGAAAGACACTGTATCAGTTTCTAATTGCTACGTGATAAGTTACCACAAACATAGTGACTTCAAACAACACAGTTTTATTATCTTGTAGTTCTACAAGTCAGAAGTCTACAGTGGGTTTCATCTGACTAAAATAAAGGTACTGGCCAGACTGTGCTCCTTCCGGCGGCTCTGGGGGAGAACGTTTCCCTCCCTTTTCCAGCTTCTGCAGGTCCCCGCTTGCCGTGGCTTCTGGCCCCCGGGCCATCTGGAGCTGGCACTCTGACCTTGGCTTCTGCTGTCCCATCTCCCCTCCGACTAGACACTCCTGCTTCCCTCTTATGCAGACTCTTGTGATTACACTGGGTCTACCCAGATAATCCAGGATAAACTTCTCATTTTAAGATCCTTAATTTAATTACACGTTTAAAGTCCCTTTTGGAGAGATTTCTGGGAAGATGGTGGCCCAGAGACACCAGCTGCCAGATTGTCTCAGAAAGAAGGAAAAGTTTAAGATGCAAAAGAAAAAACGAACGAACACAGATTGGGTATAATTCCGGGGGGAAAGTGCAAGAACCTACGAGAGACTCCGCAGGAAGAAGGAACGGAGCAGAACGAGAAGGTGTCGGCAGGGGGCAACCCCCAGGAAGCTTGGAGTCCAGCAAAAAGGACAGGGGCAGCGGTTTGTTTCTCCCTCTCGTCTCCGGCAGTTGGAAGGCTCCCGAGCTGCGGGAGAGCTCTCTGCCCTCACGAGCCCAAATGCAGCTGGGAGCTACCTGAGGACAAAGCACCAGGCTGCCAGCCCCCTCGGGTGCTTCCCGCCACAGCAGACCTGAGCCAAGATGGCAGGTGCCATATCACTCCTCCACCCACCATGTGCCTTTGTCCTCCCAGGGGGCTTCAGCCCCTCAGTGTTCGTCTCACTTGTTCCCACACGAACATTTCCCGACTCTGGCCCGGACTGCAGGGCCACAGAGGCCCGTGGGTCTCGGGGGGCCTGTGTGACCCCAGGGCCTGGACATTCTGGGGGGGCTGGCTTCCTGGGACAGGGATAGAGACAAACAGGGTGCCAGCTTCCTCCATGCAGACTCTTCCTCCCCTGCCCCTCCCCGCCATGGAGGCTGAAAGAAGATGGAGCTGGGGCTCTCAGAAGTGGCTGCCTCCCCTGTTGGTGCACCCACAACACTGGGGCTTCCACAGAGAGTGGGGCTTTATCCTTTCCTCTTAAAGGCCTGCAGAGGACGAAGGGGTGCTCAGACTGTGAGCTCCCCGCTCACCAGCCCTCCCCGGTGCTGCTTGCCCAGCTGTTCCATCAGAGCAGGGCACACCCCAAAGCAGGGACGTCAAACCTGTCTGAGCACCCCAGAGGCAACTCGGGACCAGCACACTTCCCGCTGGCACAGTCAAGGACTGATCTTTGGGCACCCAGGGTCAGGCCCACAAACCAGATCCTATACCCCCAGGGCTCGGCCATGTTGCTCAGGGGCACGGAGGGGAGATTCGTGAATAACCTCAGGAGGTGAGGGAGCCCACACGGGCAGAACCGAGGGGGGAGGGCAGCGTGGGTCCCAGCGCAGCACACTTGCGGAGCGCCCTTCCGCCCACAGCAAGGCCACGCTCTCAGCCCAGGGCGGGATCCTGGCAGGGAAGCTCCCAGCCCGCAGCACCGTCACAGGGCAGCTCAGCTAGTCTGGGCTCTGGCTTACTGACAGATGTCTGAGGGAGACCAGGGAGCGGGGAACAGTGCAGAAGAGTGAAAACCGCTCCTGACAGCGAGACTGCGAATCTCAGATGGCCACTCCCCCACAAGCAGACTTTCTGGCTGGGTGAGGCCACCTCAGCCCCTCCCTGCTGGCTTTCCCCAGAAGCCTGGGAGTGGACCCTGACCCCTGCCAAAATGGCTACTTACCAGCTGTTGTGGAGCCTGAGGTCAGGCTCCCCCAAGCCAGCCCCACCGAGCCTCACTCCTCCACGTGCCTCCGCTGTGGTGGAGAATCAGGACTCATCTGGAAGTTCCAGGGCCCTGCCCACCACCTGGGGCATTCAGTGCTTTTCCTGAGGGACTAGAGCCAGTCACAGGTCCCCAAAACAACATTGCAGCTTGTTCCTCCTCCCACCCAGTGGTGGGGAGGTCAGTTTGCACAGCCCTTTATAGCATTTGCTGACTCAGTCATACAGGGTGAGGCTGATTCTCACCTGCAGACAACACCTACTGTCTCAGAGATTAAACTGGCTATGCCAATAAAATCCACACTGTTAAGAAGACAGTGTGGGGAAAGAGAAAAGATTTAAAAGACCTCCATACTCCCTCATCAAAGAGAGACAGGGAATCTGCCCACACACATAACTCACCCCTGCTACAGCCTACAAAAAACTAGCAACTGAGAAACCACCACACAAAGGACATCTATGACCAAGGCAGCTGTCCAGAATGTAGAATACCAAAAGCAAAGCCAAAGGTTCTTTCCCAACATATGCCACAGTCACACCCTTATGAGTGAGGGGGGATAAAAATAAGCCCCATCTAAACAAAAGAAAATCCAAAAATAAGAAGTGACAACTGCTCCAGATGAGAAGGAATCAACAAAAGAACTCCGGAAGTATGAAAAATCAGAGTGAAAGGACACCCCCACAAGGGAACACCAGCTCATTAGCAATGAATACCAACCAAAGCAAAAATATTGAAATGACAGATAAATAATTTCAAATATGCATTATAAAGAAGCTGAATAAAATCCAAGAGAAAATGGAAAACCAACTCAAAAAAACCAGAAAAACAATTCAGGAAATGAGTGAAAAATTCACTAAATAGATCAACATATTAAAAAGAAAAAACTTCTGGAAATGAAAAATTAATTTAAGGAAATATAAAACACAATGGAAAGTTTTAAAAATAGACTAGACCAGGCAGAAGAAAGAATCTCAGAGCTTGAAGACAACTCTTGAATTAACTAAGTCAGTCAAAAATAAAGAACAGAGAATTAAAAGGAATGAACAAAACCTACAAGAAATATGGGATATGTAAAATGGCCAAATGTAAAAATCATAGACATCCTTGAGGGTGAAGAAGAAAATGCACAAGGGCTGGATAAGTTATTTGAGGGAATAATTGAGGGAAACTTCCCTGGTCTTGCTAGAGATTTAGACATCTGGGTACAAGAAGCTCAATGAACACCTGAGAGATTCGTTGCAAAGAGGCAATCACCAAGACACATAATCATCAGACTGGCCAAAGTCAACATGAAGGAGGAATTCCTGTGAGCCATGAGGAGAAAACATCAAGTAACTTACAAAGGAAAACCCATCAGGCTAACTGTAGACTTCCTAACTGAAACCTTATAAGCCAGAAGGGATTGGGGCCCCATCGTCAGTCTTCTTAAACAGAACGGCTTCCAGCCTAGAATTTTGTATCCTGCAAAAGTTTCATACGTGAAGGAGAAATAAAGACTTTTCCAGATAAGCAAACACTGATGGAATTTGTCACGACCAGACCTGCCCTGCAGGAAATACTCATAACTGCATTATACATGGATAAGCACAATAGACACCCACCCATGTAAAACCACCCAAAAGCTAAAGCTCAGAGCTCATGTAAAACAATAACAGAAGAGGTAAAACAAAGCAATAAGATGAGACGTGTTCACCCAACAGGATGAACAGAAGAGCATTCCAAATATGAATTCTGTCAATCAACATGACTGGTCTGAATGCCCTATTCAAGAGACACTGGCTGCCTAAATCTATGAAAAAATACAACCCAGATATCTGCTGTCTCCAGGAAACACATCTAAGCCACAAGCACTAGCACAGACTCAAGTTGAAGGGATGGAAAAAAAAATATTCCATGCAAATGGAAACCAAAAGAAAGCAAATGTAACCATTCTCATGTCAGATAAAATTGACTTTAAATCAACAGTAGTAAAGAAAGACAAAGACGGTCATTATATAATGGCAAAAGGAGCAATTCAACAAGAAGACATAACAATCATAAATATCTATGCACCTAACACAGGAGAACCCAGATTGATAAAGCAAACCCTACTAGATCTAAGCAAAGAGATAAACAGCAGCATTGTAATTGCTGGGGACTTCAACACCCCACTGACAGAACTAAACAAGTCATCCAAGCAGGAAATAAAGAAACACTGGACTTAAACGGGACTCTAGAACAAATGTGTCTAACAGACATCTACAGAACATTTTATCCAAAAACTACTAAATGTACATTCTTCTCACCAGCACATGGAACATTCTCCAAGATTGATCATATCCTATGCCACAGAGCATGTCTCAACAAATTTAAAAAAATAGAAATCATACCATGTATCTTCTCAGACCACAATGGAAGAAAACTGGAAATGAACTCCAAGAGAAACACTCAATTCTACACAAAGTCATGGAAATTAAACAACCTGCTGCTGAACGATTATTGGGTCAATAATGAAATTAAGATGAAAATCAAAAGATTCCTTGAAATGAATGACAAAGGAGATACAAGCTACCAAAAATCTATGGGATTCAGCAAAAGCAGTCCTAACAGGAAAATTCATAGCCTTAAATGCCTACATCAAAACAACACAAAGATCACAAATTAACAATCTAATGACCTGTCTCAAGAAACTAGAAAAGGAAGAGCAAACCAAACCCAAAGTCAGCAGAAGAAAAGAAATAACAAAGCTCAGAGCAGAACTAAAGAAAATAGAAAACAAAAAAGCAATACAAAGGATCAATGAAACAAATAGTTGGCTCTCTGAAAAGATAAACCAGAGTGATAAATCTCTTGCTAGATTAATCATAAATAGAAGAGAAAGGACCCAAACAAGCTCAATCAGAAATGAAAAAGGAGACGTTACAACTGATACCGCAGAAATACAAAATATCTATGAATCCTATGAAATAGTGAATATTATGAAAATCTCTATGCACATGAATTTGAAAACATAGAGGGAATGGAAGAATTCCTAGAAACACACAACCTGCCAAGATTCAATCAGGAAGAAACAGAATTCCTGAACACACCAATAATGAGCAATAAGATTGAAAAGTAATAAAAAAATCTTCCAACAAAAAAGATCCCCCAGACCAGATGGATTCACAGCTGAATTTTACCAGACCTACAAAGAAGAGCTGGTACCCATACTGCAGAAATTATGCTATAACATCGAGAAGGAGGGGGTCCCCCCCAACTCATTCTATGAAGCCAGTATCACCTTGAAACCAAAGCCAGGAAAGGACACAACAAAAAAAGAAAACTACAGACCAGTATCCCTTGCGAATGTAGATGCAAAAATCCTCAATAAAATACTAGCAAACTGAACTCAACAGCACATCAAAAAAATAATCTACCATGACCAAGTGGGCTTCATCCCAGGGATGCAAGGATGGTTCAACATATGCAAATCAACAAACGTGATTCGCCACATAAACAGAAGCAAAAACAAAGACCATATGATCATATCAATAGATGCAGAAAAAGCACTGGACAAAATTCAGCACTGTTTCATGATAAAAAATCTCAACAAAATAGGCATAGAAGGAACATAACTCAAGATTATAAAAGCCATACATGACCAACCCACAGCTGACATTGTGCTGAATGGGCAAAAGTTGAAAGCATTCCCTCTAAGAACTGGAAAAAGACAAGGGTTCCCAACATCACCACTTCTATTCAACAGTGCTGGAAGTCCTAGCCAGAGCAATCAGGCAAGAGAAAGAAATAAAAGGTATCCAAATAGGGAAAGAGGACGTCAAACTATCACTTTTTGCTGATGACAGGATCTTATATCTAGAAAACCCCAAAGACTCCACCAAGAGATTCCTGTAATTGATAAATAAATGCAGCAAAATCTCAGGTTACAAAATCAATGTACATAAATTAGTAGCTTTCCTATACACCAATAACAGTCAATCTGAAGACTCAATACTATTCACAGTAGCTACAAAGAAAATAAAATACCTAGGAATATACCTAACCAAGGACATAAAAGATCTCTACAAGGAGAACTATGAAACATTTAGGAAGAAATCACAGACAACACAAACAAATGGAAAAACACATCATGCTCATGGATCGGTAGAATCAACATTGTTAAAATGTCCACACTACCCAAAGTGATTTACAGATTTAATGCAATCCCCATCAAAATACCAACATCACATTTCATAGACCTAGAAAACATAATTCTAGGCTTCACTTGGAACCAGAAAAAAGCCTGAATAGCCAAAACAATCTTAAGCAAAAAGAATTGATCTGAAGGCATCACATTACCAGACTTGAAACTATACTACAAGGCTATAATAACCAAAACAGCATGGTATTGGTCTCTACGAGCACCCAAATCTTGGACAACAAATCAACTAGGCAAGCAAAGAAAATTCAGAGGAACAGTGTTTGAGTTTTTCTGTGACCTATTCTATCCCCCAACCTCCATTCTTTAGCTGGAATACTGGTCACTATGCAACTATCCTCCTGGGTGCTCTGTTCCCCCAACTGTTGGCTCAGCTGTGGATAAGCTCCCTTCATTCATTCTTTACCAAAAAAAAAAAAAAAGTCTGCTGGGAAGATTAATGGGGGAAAAAGCAAAATTAAAACACTGCACTTGAGTGCAGAGAAACCAGTTTTTTTGCGGAGCACAAATTCCTCCCTATGAGGTCATTTCAAGTCTGGCACATAGACGCTTTGGGTGGCCCCGTTCACTGGGCACATGATATCCACAAATAAGCCTCCTCTAGGGGAACAGGAGGTAGACAGGGAGCCTGGTGGACCACCTGCGTGAAGAATGGAACAGCACAGCGACAAGTACGCTAAGAGTATCCACAGCCTTGCCTCCTTCCTGTCCCACTCCCTTTGTGAAAGAAAGGGTCATTTTCCTGCCAAATCAGATTGAACCGTAGTGCCGTTTCCATTCTTTAGTCTTTTCCTCCTGCCTGACATATCTTCCCCATCTCTGGCCCCCTGTTCCACCTGTTGAAATCCTTCCCAAGCTTCATGGCCCGACTTGAACAACGTCTCCACCGGGCCTTATCAGATCACCAAACAAATGAAACCTCTCCCTCCCCTGAACACCTACGGCACTTGGTTTGAAGAGCTTTTACAGAAATCCTGGCTTGTATTTTACTTATTCATACGCATGTCGTATCTATTAATACTTCCCTAGAATGGAATCAACTGGATTATAAAAACTATAATTTAGTTTACATATAATATATTATATTACATTATATTATATACATTATATATATATATAATGTAGCCTAGGTGTAGCCTGCATACATCCCAGCACATTACTTTGTACCTAGTGGGCATTTTACATACAATTATTGCAGAAATGAATGAATGATTCGGTCCATGCTGATTCCTATCTCTGAGCTTTTGCTCACGCTGCCCTTCTTCCCTGGGAAACCCTTCCCACCTCAGGGGACACTTCCTCCAAGAAGCCTTCCTGGCTCTTGGCTCCTATGGCACTCTGGGCATAGCACTTGCCACCACCGCCATATATCAAAATGAATTATTTATTATCCATTTCACCCACTTATTCATAAGCTTCGAGAAGCCAAACATTCCTTCCTAGTCAACCTTGTCTTACCACCATCTGGCCCAGTGCTCGGTAACAGCGTGCATTCCATACATGTCTGTCGAACAGAATGGTCTACTCGGAAGTTTCTGGAAGCATAAGCCCATGCCGCAGAGGGCCTGGTTTATTTAGTCTGTGTTCCTATTAGAGAACCCAAAACTCACCTTCCCGAGGTCTCATTCCCGGAGAAAACCCGGCGTGAACAGCCTTCCCACCTTCAGTTTCCTCGAGGCCGAAGGAAGGAGCAGGGCCGGGGCTCTCTGGGGTCTCGCTGGGGCCACGAGCCCTGCGTGCGGGGAGCTCCCCAGCAGGACGCACGGCCCGTGCAGAGGAGGCCAGCCCGGCCTCTCCTCGGAGGATGGGGCCCGGCCTCTGGAACGGGGGCGCACAGACAGAACCTGGGACCCTGTAGGGCCCCGCGCCTTCCCCTTTCACCGGTCCCCTCCCTCCGCTCCGCCTTCCCCGCGTCTGCGGCCAGCCCTTCCCGCCTCTCTTCTCCCGCGGTCTCGCCGCTTCCCCAGGACCCCTGCTCGGCTTTGGCGCCGTCCCCTCCTCGCCAGTCGGACTCACCGTCCGTCTCGGGTCGCCCCCGTTCGCCCCGCTCCTGCGCGCTGGCGCGCTCCGACCCGCGTCCCCGCGCCCGCCCCCGCGCAGCCGGGCGGAGGGGGCGGGAGGCCGCGCGCGTGCGGGAGTCCGCGCGGCGGTGACGCGGCGCCGCGGCGGGAGGAGGCCGGCCGGGAGGGGGGCGCCGGCCGCCGGGCTGCTGGGCTCCCCGCCGCCCGCCCAGGCGCAGGCGGCGCGCAGGCGGCGGCGGGCGGCATGGAGAGCCTGCTGGAGAACCCGGTGCGCGCCGTGCTCTACCTCAAGGAGCTCACGGCCATCGTGCAAAACCAGCAGAGCCTCATCCACACCCAGCGCCAGCGCATCGACGAGCTGGAGCGGCGGCTGGACGAGCTCGGCGCCGAGAACCGCAGCCTGTGGGAGCGTCAGCGGCTGCTGCAAGCCCAGCCCCCGCCCGCGCCCCCCGCGTCGGCCCCGCAGCCGGCGCCCCGCGCCCAGGACCCGCCCCAGCACCACGGACAGCTCCCCGCGCCCGCGCCGCCGCCCCAGCACCACGGACAGCTCCCGGCGCAGCCCCAGCCGGGCCCGGGCGGCAGGGCTCAGGCGCCCCACCAGCACCCGGGCACGCGGGGGGCCGCCGGCGACAAGGAGAAGGAGCGCCCCCCGAGCTGCTGCGCGGCCGGAGCCCTCCTGCAGCACAAATCCCCCGCCGCCCTCGGCAAGGGCGTCCTGAGCAGGAGACCCGAGTGAGTGGGGACAGGAGGGGAAGGTCGTGGTGGAGGCGGGGGAAGCGAGTGGGCGTGAGGCGGGGACGGGGACAGGGAGCGCACGTAAGGGTCTGGAGGACTGGCGCGACGGGAGGTCAGGGGGTGAGAGGATGCTCGGGCGGCACTGTGTCGAGGAGACCTGGGGGAAAGCAGGGAACGGTATCGGCGTTTGAGAAGGTGTGGGGGTGCTGGAGCGAAGAGGGGGACCCAGGCCGTCACGGGGGGCAGAGGAGGAAGAAATGGGTCTTCGATGACTGGGGATATTGGGAACTGGCAGGGTTTACAGGAGGCTAGATTGGGAGGAAGTTGGGTGGAGATTAAACCGAAGAAAAAAGAAACATTGGAGGATTTTTTAAGCTAGAAAAAATTTGGAAGAGAGTTTGGAAAGTACAATTATTTGGATGGAGAGTGAGATATGAAAAAGACGGAGGCTTGGCAAAGAGGCACGTTGAGAGCTTTGAAAGGGCTGGAGTCCGGGAAGAGTGGGACTGGGGTAGGGTGAATGCAGGAGGCAGAGGATCCAGCTGCAGAGCAGGAGCGATGTGGAGGGCAGGGGGCTGCAAATAGAAGAAGGGAAGGGGCGGGAGAAAGAATTCCCCAGAGGGCTGAGCCGGCTCTTTAACTGGTGCAGTGGGAGCCAAAGCCAGGAGCAGCTCCCTGGGGAAGCCTGCTCTGCTCAGACCTGAGTGGCCACCTTTCTTCCGACTCCCCGCAGAGCCAAAGGGCCGCAAGGAACCCACCCTCAAACCGGTGGGGGACTCAGTTATAGCTCCTGGACTCAGTCTGCTTACAGCTTGTTCCTCGGACTCCAGGAGGATTTCTGTGCAGGGTGGTCAGCCATGGTGGAAGGTGGACAGTGATGAGGGGACAGTTGGCAAAGGGGGTTGGTATTGGGGTGTCACGCCTGCTGTGGCTCTCTGCTATGGCTAGTGACCCCAAGCCTTGTTTCCCCGGGTGACTGGGTTATAACTGGAATCGTGTGTTGGGTCTTGAGAGAAACGTTAGCCCCGCAGGAGGAGGGCCTCAAGCTCTCTCTTCACTCGAGAGGTCCATGAACTAGGACTATGGGAAGAAGGGATGAAAGTGGGCTGGAATATTCCATCCTTTGTGTTGGGAAGGCTGTGGCCGTGTCAGCCTGCTTTCCTGGATTAGACAGGTGATGAGAGAACTGAATGGAAGAACAGCTCAGGAGAAAGGAAATCAGTGCCCGGGAAGCACCGGCCCCTGATGACGGTGACGCTAAAGGAGGCCAGGGAGCAAGAGGGGACAGGAGAGCCAGGAATCTCGTCTTCACTCAGGCTCAAGTGTGCTTTAAATCCAGGGGACATTTGTGAAGGTTTGCTGTATTCCTTAAAAACTCACTTTCTGCTGTAGTTAGAGAAGTTGGGTCAGGGCGCGTTAGCTCGCAGGGCTGGTTGGACCAGAGCCGTGAGATCTGAGGGGTGAAGACCTAGGATGATGATCTGGCTTGGCAGATTTAAGGCATTCGATTTAAACCCGAGAAGATGCGGTTTTCCACCCCAGCTCACGCCACGGCCCATCCTTCCCTTTCCTCAGTTTCACAGTTTTCTTTCCTCGTCTCACATAAAAAGCAGAAAGTCCATATTCCCTCAGTGCCCGTGGATCGGCAAAAGGCTGTGCGCTTCCCAGATAGCATGTGATCTTTTCCCAGATAGGGGTGAAGAGCCAGGCCAGTCCATTTCCCTGGGGGCGGCCACAGCTTCCGGTAATTACGAGCCTTCACCTGCTTCCTCTGCTCACGGCACCCCCACGCCCTTTGTGTCTCTTCAGGGGACCGTGCAGGCACGAAGAGTTGAGGAAAGACCATTTTTCCTGGGCAAAGACCCTTCTCAGCCTAGAGAGCCCAAACCTTTCCACGCAGATGCTCCTGCCGGGGATGCAGGGGTTTAGGGATCACCGGATTCAGTACTAGAGAGGAGTCGTGACATGACGTCCTTGTCTTTCCTTCTCGTCTGTCCTGCTCCTGCTTCCCAAGGGAGCACAACAAAAACAAGAAATAATTAGCATGGTGGAGAGCAGAAGTTGTTGGAAATCTTTCACTTAGGAAGTTGTGCCTGGCACTAAGGCCAACTCCTTCCTTTGTCCAGCTATTCCCCTGCTGCCTAAGCCTGGGGACACAGAGACTCAGACACCGCCGATGTACCTTCCTCACCTCCTCCCTGCAGCTCTCTTCGCTGTGATGTCATGGCCATCTTGGCTGGCCGAATAACCTTCTGGATCACTCGTTTCTTTCCCCAAGGTTTTGCCCAAATCTAACCCCAGTTAAAGAACCTCAGGAAGGAATCATGGTTGCTGACGCCATGTTTGGCCCCAGCCTGCTCTCTGCCCATGGCCCCCGCTTTGCATGTGTCTTCTCCTCTGCCCACACCTCTCTACGGCACAGGGCTAGATGGAGCCAGCAGGCAGGGAGAGACCTCCACGGGCAGGGTGAGGTGAGAGGAGCAGCACAGAGCCAGCAGCCCTCTTCCTGGGGTTTCTCCTGGGGAGCTCCCTGCTGCATTGGTTTTCCACTGGGCCTGCTGAAGTAGGAGGAGGAGATGGCACAGAGGGTCTCCTGATCATGCTTGTGCTGTGAATCTTTCCTCGTTCCTGCTCTGGCCTCATCATAGTGAGAATGCAGCCTTGCTGAGGCGGTCGAAGGGTGGCGAGGGTTTCCAGGGGCCAGGCACTGGGTTAGATGCATTCTTTCACCACATGGTTTGCCTCTTACCCCAGAACTCCTTTTCCTGCCCAATTCCAGTAGAGGCAGAAGCCCTGGGGAACTTGGGACTGGGAAATGATGAATCGTTTCATTGCCATCTGCTCTACACTGACATGCACTCTGGCCTTTCAGCTGCAGGAGGGAGACATAAAGGCAGTGGCCTTGGAGGTCAGGTCAAAGAAGCAACGATATGCGGGTGGGTGGGTGCAGAGATATTGTGGAAGAAGAACAAGCAAGGGGTTAAAATTCTTTCTCTGCATGCTTCCCGACTCTTGCTAAGCTCTGGCCCCCACTGCTTTTGCCTCTTAATGGAAGCAGAAAGCATAGCTTCCTCTCCTTTACTTTTTCAATCAAGGCTCATAGCATCTACAGAATCAATTATTATTCCTTTCCTGGCTGGAGCCAGAACCTCAACTTGACCGAGCAAAGTCCCCTTGCCATGGAAGCACACGACCCTACCTGAAGCTGCTGGCTTCAGTGTGATCACAGTTTCTCTGAGCACATCTGCCCACCCGTCCAGCCGTGCGTCTGTGGATGGCAGGGCTTGCCCGTGTCTCCGAGTCCCCCGGCAGATGGTTGCTAGTGGCCAGGTTCTTGCATTGCAATTCAAATTCAGCTCCTACTCCAAGCTCTCCACCTCAGCGTAGCTATGAAGTCTGAACGGCTCAGAAGCTCCTGTCCTCTTCTCTCTTCCTTCCTCCCTTGTCTTCCTTTAACATCCTTCCTCTTCCTCACTACTTTCCTTCCTTCCCCATGCCCTCATTCTTTTCTCTCCCTCACTTTCTCTCTCTCTTCTTTTTTCCATCTATCCTTCCTCCACTTAGCCTATGCGGGGAAGTCTCTTTGCTGTCTACCCTCATCCTTTAAGCGTGAAATAAACCTTGAGTCACCTTTTGAGCGCCGTGGCCTCATATGCCTGGAGGCTGTGGAGGTGGGTTTAGCCTGACCTGTCTAAGGTGCTGATTGGAGCAGGTGTCTCTTCTACTATTGGGTCAGGGTTGTCTGCCTGAAGGTGGCAGCTCATGACTGGCCCATCCTGGAAGCTATTAAGACAGTGTGTAGGTCTATCAGTCAGTCAACTATATGTAGTAAGTGTCCAGTCCACTCAAAACCCTGCACTATGTGTGTGGAAAGATTGGAAAGAAGCAAATGGTCCTTGTTCAACTTACATGAGACCGTGCCTAGAGCATCTGAACACGTGCAAGCATGTTGTGGCTGCCTAGAGCTACCACGTTTCAGAGCAGGACAGGTAAAAAGGGTGAGCACACAAACCATGCTCAGAGCCAGAGAGAAGAAGGTTGACTTGGTTGACGTCAAGGGTTTGTGTCAGAATAGGGAAAGCCAAGGACAGCTGGAAAGGGAACAGAGCCCAGAAGATTCAATCCACGGAGATATCTGCATTGCCTGTGCAGGTCGTCCCTCCTCGGGTGGTGCGTCCCCGACTCTAACCCCTCCCCACCAGGCCCAACGCCGCCAGCAGGGCAGGGAGAGCCCCGGCACACAGGCCCTTGTCCACCTCGTGCCCAGAAGGCCTGGCTGCTAAGGAGGCTCTGCACGGCCAGCGTCCACCCATCCGCCTGTCCTCTTTCCATCCCCCTGCCCCGGCACAGAGAGAGCTTCCGGCTAACAAGCTGGAGCGTGGGGCCGGAATGAAGGCTCACTGAGAAGAGGCAGTACGGGTCTGCGTGCGCATACCTGGAAGCTGGCACGGAGTGGGCACTTGCACAGACCCTGTCCCTGCCTTCCCCAGTGCCTAGACCACTGCTCTTCTCTCCTTTTCATCCAAAAAGGAGCAAAACTGAAGACAAACCATCACCTTCTGGTGCCTGGGAAACCCTGATTGCCTCCCTCCTCCTCACCAGCCCTGTGCAGTGCTCCCCCCACTCCCCCCGCCTCACTCCCAGCCCCTCCCCAGACCCACACCGCTCACAGCACGGGCCTCACAAAGGCCTCCTGGCACGTGTTCCCACTGGCCCAAAACCAAGCAACCAGAGCAGCGGTGGGCTCTGCTGATTCAGCCGATATCTGCGCAGCCAGAGTTGCAAAGGTCACTTAGGGAAAAAGGCAGATGGAGTCAGCGTTGGGCGGAGAAGGAATGGGAGGGAAGGTGATTTGAAAAGGAGGGGGAGTGGGACAAACATCTGGGCCCACGGTCTGGAAAGAGACCCAACTTCGGAATTTACATCCCAGGTGAAGATTTTTGGACAAACTGCCCTTCTTGGGGGGCCTACGCATCTTTTTCATTGGAGCCCAAACATACCGTGAGTGGCCCTGGGCACAGGGAGTTTCTTAGCGAGAAGTCCTGGGGACACTCACTGCACCTGGCAGGTACCCAAATCTGAGGCCACCTGGCAGGGTTTCCGAGGCTTGGGCCACTGCGGCACCTCCCTCCTCCTCTTCCGGAAAGGCGTGGAGGGCAGGTCCCCACGTAGGCTGCAAAGGGCTTCTTGTTGCCGCAAGGAAAGGGTGGCCGTCTTCATGTCAGGAAATGAGGGCATTACCAAAAAGAGAGAGAGTCAGGAGTGAGGAAAGGGAGAAGTTAGATTTTCCAGGCTGAAAGGAACTTCAGGAATCCACAGAATCACAGGATGTTCAAGATCCGGTGGGCGGGAACGTGGGTTTGGGGCAGGCACACCGGGCGTGAGCCTGATTGACCGCCTGCTGGCTGTGAGACCTCACACGCGTCATTTACTTTCTTTCCGTCTCTGTTTTTTCACTTGTAAAATGAGGAGTACTATCTACTTTAAAGCGTCGCCATAAAGTGTAAACATTAGATGATGTCATTTGTTTAGTCCTGTTTGGGGCACCTAGTAAGCGCCCCACACGTTGTAGTATTTCTACAGGTAAAGAAACCAGGGCACAGAAAGGACAAGAGGCTCATCCTACGTCAGACAACAGGGACAGACTAGAATCCAGGGTCAAGATTCCTTCTGCTCTGCCAGGCCACCTTCCTACCTGCGCCCTGTTCTCATTGATTCTTCTCCCTCTGGACAATGCGCACCTAAGACATTCCAGTACACGGATGTCAAGCTCACCCCGAAAAGCAGCCAGGCAGGACAAATCCACCAGCCCTTGCTGATCTGTAATGAGAGCTCACACGTCACAGCCAGGAAGTGCTTCCTTAAGTCTGACTCAAATCTCTTCTGCAGCACTTTAAGATTACTTGCACTTCTCTTAAGGATGTTAATCAAGTGGATCTGAGTTATCAACCAGTGCCCCAGGGAGAGAAAAATGAGCACCCCCATTTCCCGAACGGGAAACTACAGTCTCATCCAGGAAAAGGTGTACCAACTTGTCAAGGGCGAAGTGGAGGGCGGTTCTGAGGCCAGAAAGCCGGGAAGAACAGCAGGGAGGGGTGAGGAAAGACCAGGCCTGACGTGCTGTTGTAGGCCCTTCGGGTGGTGGGAGGAGGGGTTTGGGGGGAGGACTCTGCTTTCGCTGGTCAGGCCCAGAAGGTAAATGAGGCCGGGCGCGGTGGCTCACGCCTGTAATCCTAGCACTCTGGGAGGCCGAGGCGGGAGAATTGCTTGAGCTCAGGAGTTCAAGACCAGCCTGAGCAAGAGTGACCCTATCTCTATTAAAAATAGAAAAATTATCCAGGTGTGGTCGCACACACCTGTAGTCCCAGCTACTCGGGAGGCTGAGGCAGGAGGATCACTTGAGCCCAGGAGTTTGAGGTTGCAGTGAGCTATGATGACGCCACGGCACTCTAACCCGGGCAAGAGAGCGAGACACTGTCTCAAAAAGAAAAAAGAAGGTAAATGAATTTCTTCTCTTAAAGATTTTTCTTAGATGAGATGCCTTCCAGGAAAAACAAAAGAAATGAAAAAGCAAATATGGGCTTCTAAAATTCTCTCCCAGGGTGATTGTGGCTACGAGGCCACCATAGGCAGAGATTGCTGGGGGCAGGGGGGTGTCGGGGCACAGTGTGGGGCAGGGTAGGGCACAGGCTGTTTTGCTCTTTGTTGGGAACAGCCCATCTGGGAGGGTTATGTAACTCTGTGAGACAAGTGTATGTGCTGCGTGGTACCTTTCCTCCTGGCTATGGACGGAGGGCATGCAGGTGGCCTGTCCAAGTCCCTAGCCGAAGAAGGACCCCGTGCTCCATGCTGGCATCAGGCCATTCCTTCTAAGCCACATTCGCAGAGGCTGGAGGGCGTTAGGAGCCGAACCAGGTCCCCCAGCCCCTCTGGGAAGTCAAGCAAACGTCAGCGCTGGAAGCATCCTTTACAGTCACTTGGCCCAAACTTCCTGTTTGGCAAATGAGAAAGCTAAGGCTCAAGAAGGAAGTGACCGGCGCATCCAAACTAGTTAGCGGCAGAACTAGGTTTAGAGCTTGGATTCTCTTAACTCTTCATCCAGTGCTCTTGACATTACATGGTGGGGGACCGAAGAAGCTGGTCACGACTGCTCCACAGGTGGGCAGGGCCAAACCTGCAGCTACTCACTGGGGTTCAGGGGACCTAAGGAGGTCCCTCTGCCTTCCATAATGTCTCACCGATGGCAACAACCCCACAGTCAGAGATGACTTTGGATAGATCAAGGTTGTCCCGCTCGTTAACACGCAGATTCTAGGACAGGAGAAAAACAACGCATTTAGCTTTATCAGTCTTTTACATTTCTGCATGAGGGAATTTATTTGCGTGATTTCTTTTTTTTGTTGTTGTTTTGAGACAGAGTCTCATTCTTTTGCCCGGGCTAGAGTGAGTGCCGTGGCGTTGGCCTAGCTCACAGCAACCTCAAACTCCTGGGCTCAAGCGATCCTCCTGCCTCAGCCTCCCGAGTAGCTGGGACTACAGGCATGCGCCACCATGCCCGGCTAATTTTTTCTATATATTTTTAGTTGTCCGATTAATTTCTT